>VXAV01004112.1:366040-396895 GCA_013399715.1 Alectura lathami
GTCAACTGGGAGACCTGGATGTTAAGAACTATTTTAATTCTCTTTCTTTCTCAGCCAGTAAAGACAAAGCCAGTGAAAAGGTGTGTATGTGTAAGAGGACAATCTATACATACTGGAAGTATCTGCCTGCCACACTGCGCAGGGACAATGTAAAATAGTTTGAATCCCTCTCAGAAACGTAAACATCATTTAGTCCTTTCTTGTACTTGAGACAGGTTAATCCCTTTCAACTTCATTTGCAGCGGTGACACAATCCAGTTTCAAGGAACTGAAGTCGAACCACTTTTCAGATGCTATCTAACACCTCTATAACACCCCCAAAATAACCTGACCTTATTGTTGCCACACAACTCTGTGATAAAGAACGTGCAATGTGTAACTTCTGTGCAATCTAACCCAATACTAACACAGACTGGAGTTAGGCACTTTGGAAATAGAAAGAAAAAAGCGAACAAGAAGAAGGAGCAAGTGATGGGACTGTCAAAACCAGAAACAGCAAGCAATAAAGGTCCATGTTGTGATGCATGCATTAAAGATTCTGAATCAGGAGATATCTGCCCCACATAACAACCACGAGTCTGTGAAGGATGAACAAACAGAAAAGAAAGCAGGAAGCAGGGAAGAAGACAACAGAAGAATGAAGGTCCTGACCCAGCAACACCCAAATCAACACAAAATCGAGAATCTGCAGATAACGCAAGAACCCAGATCCCTGTAATGGTGACCTAGCACCACTCTGCCTGTGCTTCAGAGCTTCACAGTAAGTGCAGCAATTCGCTCTCACCGTGGGGATTCCTTGCCTTTAAGCACAGTAGGTGTGCAGACCAATGTTTCCTCAATAAAGAGCCCAAAGTGATGAGAATCAGCGGCCGTCAGCTGTCAAGCAACAGCGCAAGGGCTAAATTTTACTTTGAGATACACGTGCATAGCATCAGAGGATTAATAAGTCACACACTTAATAAATTTAACTACCTGACATTATTTAAATTTGTCCCCTCAAATTCATGAATTTTTCTCCAATAATAAATAACATATATTGCTAAAGCCAGATTTTGCCCCATTGTTAGAAATCTGCAAATTTCACTTAGCGGTCATTTACTGCTCTTCTAGCTCATGGTCAGAATTGTTGGAAGTTCTACAAAGCAACTCTACTTCTACAAAAGGATGTTAAAAAGATGGATTAATTCATAATAATGGACTTTGTCAAATCAACAGGGATACTGAAACATCTCTTACTATTCCGGAATAGCAAAGGAATAGGAGATGGGTCAGTTGGTTCCTCAGCTATATCCTCCTATGAAAGGTTAAAAAAAAAAAAAACAACTCTCTAAGCTTGTGCTGATGTACTTAAGTTCTTGTAACACATATGGCAAAAGTTAAATAAATGGGCTGTCTCCTCGCAGGAAATTACACTGTTCACCATCAAGCAGAATGTTAAGGAATCCAAGTTTCTCTCCTGCAGAGGGATAATGAACCCATATCATTCCATTTATCATACTGAAGAAGCACTGAAAAGAGTAAGTTACTCCACACATATGCTTCTTTCTCTACATTTGCACATAATATGTAATCATAGCCCACTGGTGCACGCTTTCAGTTTCAACGGTATTACAGAGAACTGATATTCTTCTAATATACTAATTCTATCAACTGTCATTTTCTGGTTATTGACATAACCTTAAGAAGAAGAGAAATAATTTATAATTGTGAGAAATTTAAAGCTCATAGTTTTCCTTCTGCAAAGGCCACTTCCTACCTGAAGGAGTAGGTCAGAAGCTGGTTTGACTCTCTGCTGGAAAAGCACACTTAACGTTCGATTCTGTTGCTCCAAATCAAAAACTCTTGTTTTCAGCTTTATACATTCCTCCCTCAGATCCTACAGCACAAGGGAAAACAGGAAGATTAGAAAGCAGGTAATGTAGGCTCATTAACATCAGATACTAAGAAGAATGTAAGTATTTATAACTTAGAATAGCTCAGTTGGAAGGGACTTACAAAGATCCTCGAGTCCAACCACCTGACCACTTCAGGCAGTTAAAGCATGTCACGGAAGGCATTGTGCCAATGCCTCTTGACCACTGACAGGCATGGAACATCAACTTTTATATACGTAAGTACCATATACAGCTTTTAAAATAGTACAAACCAGAAGAATGTGCCACTTCATTTTCTCTGGTTATTTGATCATCACACATGGTAACATCAAAAAAAATCTTGTAATGAGAAATAACAGTTACATGATGCGTCCTCTTGGTGTTACCTGTTAGTAGGAAAAGTGATTTTGCTAGCAATGTGTTTAATTATGTATCCTATTCAAGGCAGAAAGCAGCAATTCAGATATGCATATTGCAATAAGCATAAGCTTAGGAAAAAGCTTTTGCTATACCACACAAGGAAGAAGTTCAAAGAGGTATTGTGCCTTCAAGATACTCTTCTGAAGTCTGATTCCCTCCCTGCTTTTTCTGTAATAACCAAGTCAGCAGTGCTGGCTGGCATGTGATGGATGTTCTGCATCTTCCCTGCTGTAACTAGTCACAGCAGAGGAGGCTAGGCCATAGTGAGATGTTGATTCACCAGACAAGCTTGTGGATATCATCCTGCTTGCCATTTCCAGTAAGGTACCAAAAAGGATTCAGACAGGCTGTTAGAGCAGAGGCAATGTGCAAAGGCCGTTAGAAGCAGAGGTAGTGTGAAACCCCTGCACCTTAAGGCACAGGATGTAACTGCCAGGGCTATGTCAGATTCATCATGAATGAGCCATTAATGGCTTCCATATACAGCAAACTATCTGTCTGTCTGTCTATCTATCCACCCATCTACCTACCTACCTACCTTATTTCTAATGTCAACATAAGACTTGTTTTTCCCAGCCCTGGGAGGAATAAAAGATTCTATCAGAAAGAACACTTTGCCTTGAGCGAGCTGAACCTGACACTCTGCCTCTCCACCTGATTTCTGCAGCTGTCTGCTTTGAGGTATGAGAGTTTCATAAATCAGGAATAGCCATTTGCTAATTAAGATAACACACAAAAATAAAAAGCTGCAGCCACATCTAGTTTTATTTAAAAAAACTTACACCTCCAAAATCCTTTCACTTATGCTTTTAAATTTAGGACAGTTGCTGCCTTGTGGCATTGCCTAACTGATCTTACTTTTCAGCACATAACGGTGGAGAAGAGGCCTCTGGATCCCCATATGCTGTCCTGTCAGTACCATAATCAACATAATGACTTCATGAGAAAACAACAGGGGAGGAAACTGTAGTCAGAGGTAGCCTAAATTCACGCCTACAGTTGCTCATGTCTCCACTGCAGCCAGCACTGAGGTTATAAGAGGTGAACACTCAATAAAGTAAGCTCATCTTGAGACTTTCAGAAAGTTGTAAACATCTTTTTATGCACATAGCAAGTATCAGATTTTATGATACTACTGGATGAACGCAGTTATTTTCTCTTGATAGCTTCTCAGCTTAATATTTAAGTGGCTGTCAGGCTGCCCAAATAAAATTGCCACAGCCTTTTAATAAACCCCCCCAAAATCTTGACTTTGATGCTTTGTAAAATTCTAAAGCTTTGATTCTGCCAGTGAGAGCTCTCTTACCTCTGGTCTCACACAAAGCAATCTCTACAAGGAACAAGACCCATCATTATCTGCCTTTCACAAATAATCAGAGAAATTAAAATGGAGCCTTAGCTGTTACAACATTGTTTAACATTTCAACACTACTAAGTGTACTGAAAGGGAAAAAACATTTGCAGAAACTGACAATGTAGAAAAAAAATTAAATCTTAGCAATGCCTTTGCTCAAAACTTTCTTACTTTACACTCTTAAAACCATAAGATTTATGTTTCAGACTTTAGACTTCCTGTAAAAAGTGAAATATAAGATAGTAGATTACCCACTCAGATGCTATAAACTGTGCCAATGGTAATGTCACTCATAGTACAGAGCAGAAATGAAGCACGTTAAGGTATCAGTATTCTGGTAAAATGAAGTCTCAGTTTATAAAGCTGAAGTCCTAAAACTACCAATTAATACAACTATCAAATGTCTGAAACTGCTCATTCCTCTCCTGCGGGCCAAACGACCAGCTATTAAGATCGCAATCTCCCAAATACCTAATTCCTGTGGTCTCAGTATAGCAATAGCTGAGCATCTCTCTATTCTTTTTCTCTCCAATATGAGGCTCACTCTTCTCCAAAATGGGATTCAGTGCCCATTTCTAGAGGTTCCAGAAATACGCTGCTCTTCCTATGAATGTGCTTCATCTGTTTTAGTACTTAGTTTGGTACATTTTTACTTCACAGATAAAAAAAAAAGGAGGAGAAATAACTTTCCTACAGAACCCAGAATAAAAAATTGTTCTCCTCAACAAGGAGGGAAATATGCAAAGAGCAGATACACAGATCAGAGAATAATTTCATTAAGCAACATAACTCAAATTTCAGACAGCTCATCCAGGTCTTACATAAAGAAAATAAAGTAAAAGATGCAGTCTCCAGCACTCCTGTCCTCTCATGTGATATAAGGAATTTTGGGTAGAAGGAGAAAGAATAGATGCACCCAGTATGTACTAGAGCATACATGTTTGTATAAAATCATTTTGTTATTTTTCTGACTTTTTAAATTTCCCAGAGGTAAAATTTTCTATCAGTAAGAGGTAGAACATCCATATAATTTTGCTACACAGAATTGTGAAATTTTACTGTGTGGCTAATTCAGCACAAACCTCAATTTAATACAGTTTCTCCATAGTCCCAGTAAAAAAAAAAAGCCTCTCACATTAGAGAAATTCTATATGTATTGTAACAAACGATAAACTTGAAAAGTGCACATTTAAGACTGTAATTCCATTTCAAGGTTTCAGTGACATTGATAAATCACTCAAGCTTTGCTCACTCAATTTGTGTCACCAGAATCTCTCAGTGGAATCACAGCCTCTCCACATGCTGGTGAGTGCGCGGTGCTTTATTCGTTACATTACAGCATGTACTTAATTTAAACAAAAATTAGTCCTTAAGGGACAATTTCAAATCCACAGCAAAGCCTACGCAGTGTGCGTTACTGTACAGAATCACTCCTCTCCATTCTCTGAAAGCTCTCAGCCTTTCTTCATGTCCCAATATGCCCCAGAGGTGTGTTATCTCACTGTGGCATGACTGGCTCTGTCTTACTGCTTAGCCGCACTACAGTAGATTTATCTGTTTACTAGTTACTATTTGGATTCAGGGATCTGCCTACTTGGGACTGGTGTGAGTTGCCTGGCTCCCCCTTCATTGTATGCTATTGTGTTCCTGTCTTTTCTTATAAAAGGACTTGTATGAATGGTGTCAGGAGCACTGTAACAGTTAATATTCATTAGCATTTAGAAGAGTACCCTCTTCCCTCTTTCTGTGGATATTAAATTAGCTGTTATTACTCAGTAATAGGTAAGCAGCTGCTAAATCCCACCAATACTAACCAAATCACTTTATTAAATGTATTCAAATCTGTTTTTATTGTGTCCGTATGAACTCCTTGGTTCCTATGGGTTGGGGAGGATTCATTACTGAGGAAGTACATAGTCATCAAAATGTCTGACGCCTTTGAAAAGTGATTCAGGAAGCTCCTCACTTCATTGGAAAACATCCATGATATTCCCAAACTAGAGATTAATACACTGAGATTAACCCTCTGGTAAACATTTAATCACATATGGTTTCATATTACAAAATGTGGATCAGGTTTTTGTGCATATTAATATATAAAAAAATGCCTCTGTTTACAGTTAAGCTGTGCTGAAACACAGGTTTGGGATTTTTAAAAAATAGCTGAAGTTAAGTTTCTAAGAAGTGTTACAGCAATAGCTGTTGACTGCCTTCCTCTGATGATACACAGAGCACCCAGGGTATGTGCATGTGGAGCAGAGGCAGAGTAACACAGCACAGACAGCTGCAGAGCAAACTTGCCCATATGCTGTGGTTTGCACGGATCACCTCCAAGTTACAACACTTCAATTGCTGCAAGGCAGTATCCTTCTTCTAGAGTACAAGGCGGTGCTTCACAAAACCATGGGATCCAACAATGATACGTTCATCCCTAACCTGTGTTAACAGCCATTTTGCGGCTGCCACACTTGACTGAAGAGATGTAGGGAACATTCTTACTTCTGGATTTCTGATTCCAGCAGCACGTGGCCCAAACTGGCAACTGCACCCTCCAGAGTCCTGCATCACTCACCTACAAGTCATCTCTGCACGTCTCTGCCTCCAGGGCAGGATACCCAAAAGCAGACTGACTGGGGTCAAAACATCTCCTTGCAAGGGTATCCAACCAGAAGGTCAGAAAGGTGATTCACAAAAAAGTGCCCCAATAAGGTGCTGAGACGGGTATCCAGCCCTTTCCCTGACGTCCAGGCAAGCAAACGTAATAATCTGCACTAATTTACTATTCCCTTAGGTGCAGATGTTTATGGGTGCAGAGGTTTGCCTCACCTGCTCCCAGAGTACACTCATGTCTTTTAGGAGCTGCCCATTGATGCTCCTGGATGCCTGCTCTGAACGATGCCTGTGACGAAGGCTTTGGAGCCTCTCCCTAAAATGTGGTCCAGCAAATTGCTGTATTTGTGTCTGGGAAGTTTTTGGGCATGTGGCAGAGGCTTCCAATTATCTTAACTTGGGGTTTCTTGCTGCATTTTAAGAACATTATTTCTTGTCCTGTCATTCAGTGTAGACAAAACAGTTTGTATTCTTCCTTGTATTATCTGCACTAAAAGACTGCATTTATGTTCCTTTCAGACTTGTCTTTTTAAAGCTAAATGATCCAAAACATTTTAATAATTGTACATTCATCAAGTGTTCTAGATCTCACAGAGGATCACTTCATGAATACTGCAGGTTTAATAGCTTATAAATCTTTATTTCGTGTTTCTTTTCTTCCGGCCCACTCCAAAAGAAAATGACATCATGGAATCATTTTCAACTTAAAAACCACTTTTTTTTTATAGAATTGTTGCCCTACCAGTTCATCCACAGTTGGGATTAATCCCATGGGAAGTTGATTCTTTCTGCTGATATGTAATTACCTTGCTTTTCTCTCTGTTGAATTCCATCTTACTTGTTTCCCATAGCACTTCTTCATTCTGCCAAGATCATTTTTACTTTTACTCCCCCCACTAGACTATGTATCTGAAACTACCACCCTTCATATTCCATAATTCGGAGTGTGAATGGAAGCTTCAGATGTGACCTAATCCAGAACATATCTTTACAGAAGCTGAAGTGGACCTTTTGATTTGACAGATCTGCAACAACACTGCAAGAATTTTGTCCATACAGTACCTCTCTTGCTTATCCAGGAGAATGGAGCATGAGGCCATAGAAAGAAAAAATAAAAGATCTCTACTGCTGCTCCCCAGCCCACAAGTAGAGCCAGATCTACATTTCAGACATGGTGCCTTCTCTTTTCCTCAGGGAAGCACAGGCCCACACCAGCAAGTCTTTCCTTTCACAAAATGTAAGAGTGCCAACTACCGACTTGCACTGTTATTTATTTATTTCATGTCACACAGGAATGGACTGTGGGAGAGCCATAACTCATTATGGGTAGGGTCACCATATGGGAAGGGTTTTCAGACACTGCTGACTCAGGATAGGTAAAGAATAAGAATTGGTTATGGCTCCTATATGATCAAGCCTTGAAGATGTACAGTTTCATGGACTTTTTATGCACCTGTATTACAGAAAGCCCTTAAATTTGGGCCTGACATATTGCAGTGATTAAACCTGCGAATACTGTTGTATCCTAGATAAGAACATATATATATCTCAAATGACCTCTGGGCATCTGCAAGCTTTAAGTTATACCAACATACCCAAAACCCAACTTACCTTTTGAGTAAGTAGAGCCTGAACGACCTGATTAGCTACCTGAAAGAAACAGATAGTATAGTTTAAATAAATGATCATATGAGTTTATGCGTAACCTTCTTTTGTGGCTTTATACTCCACTTTCCATCTATAACCACCACCAGTTCTAATATTTTCATTATTTACTAGTATTTTCATCAGACAATACTAGGGAGAACACATAAAATATAAGTAATTACTTCTGTGCTAGTCCTCATTATAAACAAACACAACCCTTTTAGCGGATGGCTGCTTGCTTAACTTTTGTCATCTCTTCTTTGGACGAGATTAAAACTTCACAGGTTTATTCGCAGCTGTTGTGCATCAACAAGCATTGACTTGCATTCACTAGAGCTGATTTTTACCAGCTGAGGAGTCCTGAATGTTTTCATGAAGTTTAATTGTTTCTTGATTCAATATTGACAAAATGGTACATCTATCATGACAAGCAGAAACCATAAAGCGCCACAGAAGATTAAAGTACCTACTGCCATCAGAATGTGGTTGGAAGGCATTCACACCGCACAGCGTAATTGACTTGACTGACATAACACACCATTGATTAGCAGAACTATATATTCAGAGACTTTTTGAAGTTATTTATTTTATGCATCCTTTCTAATTTATATTTACCAGCAGGCATGGAGAGGGGGGAGAAGGAGGAATGGAAAGAAGGGCCGAGATAAGATTTTCTATTGATGATGTTTAACTTGCACATTACATTTCCAGTGCAGTCTAAGAACCGAAGCTAATTCACTTCTGTAAATGACTCATCTCTGTTAGATGCTGAAGTTACATTCAATTCATACTCTCACAAAATTGCCTAGTGTCAGTTTTTTCCCTCCAAGCTGGTCCCAAACTTAAGGCAGCCTGTGGAACAATGGTCCCATAAAATTGCTCTATACATGATTTAACAGAAGACATAGACTAATACTAGAACAGTAATAAGCCACACAAGTAAATATGTTACATTTTTGAAAAAAACACGTCCCTTTCCCTACGGGCTTTAAGAATCTACATCCAACAGAGCTCCTTCTGGCATGTACTTTCAATGTCTGTTTGCTCTACCTGAAAATTGAACAAACCACACATAATACATTATTTCTCTACATTCTGATGTGGAGTTATTTCACCAAGAAGAACTGGAAGGTTCTCTGAACTGTGTACAAGTCACTTGCAATTCAATTGTCTATAGAATTACTCCTATGCCTTTATATATTGAGCAGAGGAGTGTAAACGGCATAATCTTCCAAATGGGAAAAAACTGAATTTGTCGATGCATGGGAGAGAAATTTTCCAACTTCAAGTGTATGAAGTTAGGTATCTAAACCAAAGTACTTGTCAGTGATCCACAGCTCCCACAGACCTCAGTAAGAAAGATATGTAGCTAGTTTCTTTACAAATTAGGCTATTTCATTCCAGTATCTAAGAACCTGGCAAACTGTGTGTTGCTATTACTATCAAAGATTTTCAGGTCTGTATGCTCGGTTTGCAGCAGGAGGAAGCCTCCTGGATGGAGGAGGCCAAACGGATGGGGACAGGCTCTTTTTGGTGGTGCCCAGCAACAGGACAAGGGGCAACAGGCACAAACTAGAACACGGGAAGTTCCATACAAATGTTAGGAGGAATTTCTTTACTGTGAGGGTGACAGAGCACTGGAACAAGCTGCCCAGAGAGGCTGTGGAGTCTCCTTCTCTGGAGACATTCAAAACGCACCTGGACTCTTTCCCACGTAGCCCACTGTTGGGAGCCTGATTTCGCAGGGGGTCAGACTGGATGATCTCCAGAGGTCCCTCCCAACCTCTACGAATCTGTGATTCTGTGATAAGCCAGCACTACAAAAATGACAGTCACAACTACCAAAAACTGAGAAAACTGACATCACTGAAGGCCCAGGGACTGGTGTGTTAGACACCGAATATGTGGAATTCCCACTGAAATGAGGCAGATCTGTGGTTCAAACCCTGTAAGAAACTGGCTGTAAAATGGCTTGACCTGCACTTGATGCACTTTAGAAGGCAAAATGAGGAATAGAATAGAGATGGCCAGATACTCAGTCTGCTGTTATGCAGTACAGGACACTGCTTGCCCTCACACAGCCTGCCTTTCCTTTGGACTCAATAGCCAAGAATTTTAGAGGGTTTTTTTTTTTTTTTTTTTTTTTTTGTGGACTGCAATAAAAGAGATAAAAGATCCAGGTTCACTTCTTCCTTGCACAATTATGTTTACATATACATGTTATAAAGTGGTCTTAACAGAAAATGTATGAAAGAATGAATCAGAGAAATGAGACCCGAGTGTAACATCTGTTACACCTTTTACAAGCACTGAGATTTTACCCTGCTGCCTTTAACGTATTTTGTCATATGCACAAAGACATTTCAACTGTTCTAAAATGAAAGGTGCTATATTTTATTCAAACTTTGAAATGCATTTTTAATGTGACTTATTTTTATTAGCTAAATGGATATCTATTCAATAAAGTTACAGTTTAATTCTTAAAACATCAACAAAAGTATCATCTAAGTTGCACAACTTCCTGCATAAAGTATGGTGAAGCTTGACAGAAATCTCAGCTGGCACTGTAATGTGAATGCACAGGGCATTACCACTTGCCAATAAACTGAGAGCTGAATTCCAGGATAGGAAACTGAGATTGTGCATGTTAACCTCAACCACTGAAGGTTCAAGAAGACAATTCTGCTTTTAGCATTGAAATTTTTAGAGACAGAAAGCTATCTTTATGGGCCATTTCTGTAATTAAATGAGCTATTTTCTTAATTATCAAGCACTGGAACATTTCAATAACATTTTCTCCAAATAGCGTTCTGAAGTTGTTTATATATACACTTCAAAAATGAGCAATTACTTTCAAATCAGTGAATGTTTATTAAAATTCAAAAAGGACTCACTTTTTTTTTTTTCCCATAGCAATATTAATGGAAAAAAAAATATTTTCTTGAGATCGCCAGTAAGAATCCTTGTTTGGAAGGGACTTTTTCACATATGACACATTCTCAAAAGATTCCAGATGGAAGTAAGGTTCTCACAATCACTGACTGGCTTATTCACTAATTACTTTTATGTCTGATCTCCAATTCTCTTTATGGCTACTGTAATGAAGCAGAATTTCCTGTGGAGCTCCATCAGGTGAATGTGCTCAGGTGGGTGCTAACCTGGGACTCCTGCAGAACTTATGATTACTAAATACGGTTTTCTTGCCTAAGTCACTGATAACAACTTCACCTCAGTGCCCAGAAAAGATTAGGTCCAATTCTGTGTCAGCTCAAACAATGTTGGTTACAGTGTCACTGCCAAAGCACCAGGGGTGCTCAAGGGGGAAGGAGGAGAAAAAGTGATTATCAAGCAACGGGAACAAACAAGTAAGGGCATTGCAGACAAAACAGAAGAGAAAAAACACAAACACAAAAAAAAAAAAACAACAACAAATAAAAAAGAAAGAGTAGGTTAGCAAACAAAAAAAGTATGGAAGAACAAAACAACCGGTGACAAGAAGCGCTCTCTCTTCATAAACTTTGCACATTGGGAGAAGATGGATACAGGTGTGATAATATGGAAGAACTGAAAACAGCCAACCTAATGCTGAAAATAATAAAGTTCAGAGCACAGTTTGATATAATTATTTATCCTTTAAACTGCAACAGCATGTGAAAAATAAAGCCTTGGATCAGAAATCCATCATGTTACTGCAAACACAGACTAAATACACATCATCTGTCCTTGTAATGCATATGGAGTATTTTTTCTGGGATGGACAGTTATGGTGCTTTTCCCATCTCCAAAATGAATTATGTAGACGGATTTTGTCCAAGATAAATTTCAGCTCTGTAATTTAAACTAAAGTTAGTAACAATACGGTAGTCTCATCCTCATCACCAAGAATGCACTGAACGGAGTGGCTCAGGCCAGTGCAGACCAAGGGTCTGCAGCTGTCCCATGGGCACAGAGCAGAGTGCACACAGCCCAGTGTAAAATATGATGAAAATATGCTATAGCGGTAAAAGTGTGGATTTGCTGATGCAAGTCTACCTAAACTGGAGGTTTCTTGCACCAGGACTACATTGACTATGCTAGTAAAGCTTCAGTAAAGACTGACCGAAAATTGAAAAAGCTGGAATGTATACATGAATCGACATCTGCCGTGTGTGGTTTGCACACTCATGTGCTCTTTTTTTCATAGGTAGAGCTGACTAGCCAGTGTACTTTTTGCTTTGTTTTGCCCACATGTTAGCTAACCACTTATGGAACCATGCATTCCTACTGCAGAATGGGCCAACTATTTCCACCAAGCAACTGTGAGCCACTGAAAGCCTTAAGCTTGTTTCAGAATAAAGGAGAGGAATGAGTAAGCATCGCTATACATACTGAGAAAGCTGTAAGTAACAGGAGATACTGCCCAAAATCTACGTCCTGAGCCAGACATTTCTGGAAAGGTGATCACTGATGGAGTGCTCAGCCAGTAACTGACAGATGAATTGTGTTGCAGCTGTAACTGGGAGGTCTGATCAGAAGCTGAGCTGTGTAGTAGAAGTGAGCCAACAGGCAGGAAAAAAACAGCATAAAAACCTGGATATGTAACCATGAGGGGGAGCAGAGAGACTGAACTCCTGTTACGTAGGGGGACTTCTGACAGTCGAAGCCACTGCCACCTGTGTTCCATTCACACTACAGAAAAACAAGAGCACACAAAACCTAACAGAGGAACGATCATTTTCTCCTCTTAGAATAATTTACTGGGAGTATACAACTCTGCAGCCGGGACATCCATCTGACAATTTAATTCCAGAGTAACAACATCTTTGGTGGCAAATCTACTACACCAGCAAAGCTCAAAATATTCGTTACAAGGATACTGACCTTTTGGTGAAGAAGTGTGATCAAAACGATTTACAGCAGGGCTCGTGAAGAATTGTGAGTATTTATAACTCACAAACACATGTTCTTGGAATTATTTAGAATGAGGTGATACTAGAAAACTGCGAAACCATCACAATCTTGTAAAAGAGGGAGAAATTAATTTCCACTCATTTAATTGGAGTACCAGGTAGGAACACTCCTTTTTATCTACCTTACCTCATCAAGACATCTTTCATATTGTTCTCTCTGATTTTCATTTTCCAGGGCCAGTGCTGAATTCTCTGCCTAGAGTAAAATACAATAAACAAATGAATATGTAAATTAATCAAAGGTACTTCGTACTAAATAACAACTCACAACAATTCTTAGGGCGATTACTCTGTGTACATCTTCAAGATTCAAAATAAAAAGCACTATACAAATTATTTTGCTACAAGTTTCTATTTTGAGAAAATATAGAATTCATTAATGAAATTATTCACACCACACGTTACAATTTAGAACAACATAACAGCAGCATTCAAAATACGTCTACAATGTCATCTTGCCAGGTGAAACAGGGACTCCAGTGAAACATTTTAAAAGATACTGGGTATTTCTTTTTTTCTCCTCTTTTTCTGCTTAGAGTGAACTTGCTTTCTGAGAAAGCCACTTGGAAGCAAACAGAAGCAGCTACTGTCAAAAGGTAACAAAAGGCAAACTGATGTAAATATTCATTTGTGGCCTGAATTCTGCATCGAGTAATTGGGGATGCACTAACATGCAACAGCTAATTGGTAAATTACATCCTTTACCCGAACCAGGTAAATTTATTAATATTTACTTTAAGAATAACTACTATCATTTCAGGAATAAGAGTGGTATTTTACCACACCAAAATGCAATTAAACTCAGCACATTTTTCTGCAGCATATATCAATTTCAATATGATAAAGTTTCCTGTACAGCAGTGCCTTTTATCAAGCTTTAATTTCCATTACGCTTACATTTTTGCATAGTGGAAACTTTAAAATGGCAGAATCTGGTACATAAATTACAGGAAATCAATGTGCTTTTCTATACGTTATGACGTGACTTTGGGAATACTACCAGAACTGGAAAAGGAAAATCTCCTAAGTGTGCTGTAGATAGCTACATAAGAACAAGTTTCAACTAGTTTTCTCTTCAAGATTGTGAAACTAAAACAATATACAAAAATCTATGAGCTAAAGCAGACTCTAGAAAGCTCTTTGCCTCCCATGCATAACTTCACATCATGTAACCAAAACACCACAGTCACTGCATCCAGGTAATGACAACTATTACACAATTTACATTACTTGTTTCACATTAACTGTTCTGCCAATCTATAAAAGCCTAACAAATGCTGTTTCAAAAGAATTGTGGTTATACAATAGTCATAAATATGGTTAACATTTATAATTTTAGAGGAAAATTTAATGTAATTTACAGTATGGAAAGATTCTATGGAAAGATGTACTGTTATCACTTCCATGTTAAGAAAGGTCAATGATTCAGCAAAATTAAAATAATGAAGTCCAACAAATTGATCACCAACAACAATTTTAAATTCAGATAAATCCTAAAAATAAGATTAGGAAGGAAAAGTAAACATACATAATTATCCAATACATTGAGAGAGAGTAAGGAATGAAAGCAAGGTAAGAAAGAAAGGCATATAGAATTTACTTATTTACAAGTGTCAATAAACAACTGCACAGAATTAGTTCTGCTTTATTTTGCGGGTACAGTCAAAGCTAGGAAAGGGAAAATGCCTGGCACTGTATTTCCACAGTGATTCCTCCCTATGGATTCAACATATGGCTATAAAAAGTCTGCGGGTAATCCTGCAGGGAGCACTGCAAGGTGAAGGAGCAAAAAATACTGATGCAGAAGTAAGTAGCGAGGTAGTAAGAAATCAGAAGCTGGGGGAGAAATAGTCCTCCACACTGAAGACGCTATCATATACCATTATCAGCTTGCTTTTACAGATGCATTCCAGCAGATTGATTGATAAAAATAAAGAGATGATTTCTACATACAAACCTATTTCTGTGAGTTAAAGATCTTAAGATGTTTTTCCTATGACTATCACCTTAAAATGTCAACCAAAATAAATTCTTCTTCCTGGTTTGAAGCAATCATTAAGAGATTAGACTGCACGGCACTTTAACTCACTCGTGGTGTACCTATGGGTTTAATTTTCTGAATTTTCATTTTCACTAACATGAAAATATACTGTGTGAATTTATCCTAGAATAGTTAAGGCAGATTGCTTCCATACAGAGATGTCTAAAAGAACTACTATGTACAGTTGTACTACACAAAATACCCAGAGAAATCCCCATTATTTCTCTTAGTCCTTTTTTTTTTTTTTTTTTTTTTTTTTACCTTTGAATGCTGTGAGGTTTTAAAATGGAAGCTAAGCCTCCTTGGATGTGACAGCAGAATCTCTGATTTCAGTGTGCCGTTCCTTTACAAATAGGCTACCAAAATTAGGAAACCTGAACTCAACAGCATTACAAATACGTGGTACATTTCTCCACTTATCAAGCCATAGTGGAAACATCTGTATAATAAAACCTTTTTCACACCAATGGCTTTGAAAGTGTAGTGAAAGGATGCAATGCGGTATGTGTTAGCTTGACGCCTGTGCTTCTGGATTGCCGAGCAAATTATGCCCACTGATTTGCCATTTTTGTAATGAGGAATGGACTAGGAGGGAACACTCGACCGATTTTGCATTCAGATTCTGCACCAGTTCCCACAATGTGGGAAAAACAGGACATGATATACAAAATCAGTCTGTACTGAAACTGAATGCTTGATAACAATCCACATTCCCCCAGAAGTATTCATTTAGAAAATTTGTAATAGCACTTGTGGCCTCAAAACCTTGCCTCCTCATCCAGGCCTTCATTTTTTTAACAGAAACCACAGGGCTGCTGCTATTGTTAGGCTGCTCTTTTTCGCTCAGAGGGGTCTGCCCGCTGCCAGTACCGCACACTCTAGGCATCCTCTGCCAGTTAAGCAAAGTAGGTCTCCTTGGAGAAAATCACTATTCCATTCCATTTTATTTTCATTTTTATTTTCAAGCCATACTTTCTCTAGGCTAAGTCACAACCAGACGCTCACACTTTTCACAGCACGAAAGCTACTGCACACCTGCAGGCACCCAGAGGCAGTGGCAGGGAAGTGCTGACCCCTGCTCCAGCCTCTTCTCCCATACATAACCTAGCAAAAAAGCTGGATTATTGAGAAAGGTACCTCTGAGATACCTCCTGATTTCGGCAGTGGTTTCTAGGTTTAGGTAAAGCAATCATTTAGGAATTCATGTATGGTCTGTGTTATACATGGAAATAAAACATCTGTCCTTCAGCCCCACAAACACTACAGAGCCCAGCAAAACTGCTGCACAAGCACAACATTCGTCATGTGCAAGCATGTGTTTTCTTGGGGTCAGCTCCCAAAGCACGGTACCAGCCTTTGAGTCAGAAACACTTGTGGCATAACTTACCATTAAACAAAACATTGCATGGGGATCATTATAGATACAAGGATCCTACAAATGTCAAAACCAAGGTAATTCCTAGTTCTGAGCTGGAAAAAATTGTTCTGCATGAAAGTCCAAACTCTCCAAACACTCAGAAATGTAAAGATTTCAAGACTTAGGTAACACTAAGCAGTCTTCAATTGCCCTAATTAAAGACAACTTTGTTTTGAATCATGAGAGTGAGTTTATGGAAAATCAATCTGTGCATGAAAAGTTCAGATTACTTTGTATAAAACAGAAGTTGCCTTTCATTGACACCACTGCTAGGATACAGTCATTACAGGAGATTCGTCAGCTCTGACTACATCCCTTTTCTTGGGATGGAAAACATAGCCCTAGTGACAACGAAGCTGATCTTCAAGTCAGCTGAGTCTTGTCTCTCCTTTACAGATGCTGAAGAAAACTGTATTCTCACCTTCGGGGCAGCTGTTTGCACTGTTCATTGGAGACTAGAAACCGACAACTACGCTACACACTCGACACAACAGGCCCAGTCCTGATCCTGTGGCAGCCAAAATGAATCTGACGTTTATTTCCCATGAATGCAGATGCAAGTCAGATGCAAAGAACGAAAAACTCTATTTGTTTTCTCATTACACAATGTTTCCTTAAAATCAATTGTTTTTTTTCTTTGGGATAAGAAGCAGCTCCTTAGTTCACAATTATTTGTTTCTCTGGATGCTACAGAGGCAGAAGGCAGCCTTAGTATTTTTAATGTTTCTAAAAAGGTGTTACTGAACTGGATCAGAACAGGCAGGCCAATTAATTACAATAAAAAAAATTGTAAAATGGTGCTGATAATTAGCTTTAGTTTACCTTTAACATTAAAACACAAGGAACATCCATTCAAGCAGTACAATCATCTAAACTTCAAAAAAGTATCTTCACTTGAAGTCTGAAATACATCTCATATATATCCTTAACGTGGTCACATTTACTTTTTGTTGGTGAACAACAAAATGCACTACAACTTCTTGCCTCACAGGAAAAAAATCCCCTCGCTAACACCCCCCAAACAGAGGGAAGTGCTGCCTCTCAAAAAGTCTTCAATAACAGTAGGCTCTGAGCTGAAAAATGCTCTGCTCCCTTCCAGTCCACAATTTTTTTCTGAGTTCATATGTTCAGAGCACAAGATATTCACATTCATACTGATAGAGCCTGGAACCTTTCAGCTAAATAATACCAGACTGTAAATAGCTAAAACTAATATGCTTACAATAAATATGCTCTTACATCGATGCAGGCATTTAGGATGATAATTTCATTCTCTCCACTAGCTTTGTAATTGTTTCAGAGAGGATTCACAACAGGTTAAGCTGCCTACTAACTCTACTTTGTTCAACACTTACCTGAGTTTGGCAGAAGTGGCAGACACATTCTCATGTCTGAGAATGCCATGAGACATCCAGGTCTCCTCCAGACTTGCCTCTGCAAGTGGCACTCCAGAGGATAACTTTCACTTAACACCCTGCAAAAGCCATTCCTGTGTGCTTCTTGACAGAGGACTGAAATGCTTAAAGCATATTTGAGAATGAGATTTGGATTTAAGTCCCTGAAGTGTTTTTCAAAAAGCTTATTCTTAACCTTTATGTGCCTTGATTTATTAAGCTGAGAGAACAGGAACAACATTTTGTTGCCTAGCTAGCCTGCTCCAATGTGTTAAGAATTAGGATATGCTGGGTGCATTGGCGTCTCTAAGAGAAGAATTACTTCATGTACCTATCAGAGAGTCTTCAACAAGCAGCCCTCTACACTTTTATAACCACAATGAAATGAATTAAACCACTGAATTTTCTACTAGAAGACATGAATAAAATAGAAGCACATAAAAACAGATTTCCTTATTCAACCACTGTAGAGTTGAGATAACATAAAAGGTTGGGGGGCAGAAAGAGAGAAGAAAGGGAAGGAGAGTAAGCATTTCTTTGCACTAAGGGAAAAGGAGATGAAGGTCTAAAGGTTGCGTGTCAAGTTAGCAGCTCAACGTGCTTTGAAGGCACCATCAATAAAGGTCAAGAGGAACAAAGTTATGACAGTGAACTTTAAAATCCCTGACAGAATGCTACAACACCAGTTACCACGTGCAATTCTTTGCTATTCATGTGAAACCATTAGTGCATTTATAGAAAGGTTTATTGATTTACACAGACACTCATTTGTCATGCCCTGTGCAGTATATTAATAGCTGTCCAAGCACTTCAGAAGCGCTCAGCAATTTTTTCAAGCTTTCAGCCTCTGATTTTGTATATTTCTGTGGTCACGGCTGCATACAGAACACTATTTGAGAGGTCAGAGCCCGTTGTTGGTAAAAGTATGTAGCAAAGGCATTGCAATCTTTCCATAGGTCCTTACAGGATTTTATCTGCTAAGCTGCCACTCCAGGAAGAGTTAACCACTTGACCCACTCCATATCTTTGGTTGCAGGAAAGCCTACATTACTCTGCCTATCTTACACAGAAAAGTTGTCCTTTGAGACACTAACCCAGCAATCACACCTCCTTTTCAATTAGACAAATTGTCAGACAAAAGTTCAACAGCACAGTTCTGTTGGTTAGAAGCACAGAAAATCACATATTTGTTTTTAAATCAACATAATGATAGGAACAAAAGCCTAAATTAATTCCTAGCCATACAGAAGCATTTCCACTGGCCACATTCCAGCGTCCTTCATACTGCTGCACACATCTCCTTGCCAGCAGTAAGATGGGAGCTGCTCCATCAGCACTGGGCTGTTTCCAGTTTCACCCTTTCCACAGCAGAACCATGCTGGAGCACCATGGGGCATCTCCCTTCAGATTTCTCTCCAGTATGACAAAATAGCCTGTTCTCTTCAACCACACTTACAAGATTTGACATGTTTTATCTAAAATATTCAGCCAATGTTCAACACAATTCAAAGAAAAGAGGATGAAAGAAACACAAACACAATTTTAAGTAATGAAAAACAGAACAATAAGGGGGTTAACCATAATTCTGTCTATGGGAAGGTCATACTAGGCCTTTCTGGGCAGTACTGCTAGGGATCACTCTTGAAATTAAAATTTTCACAGATTTTTTTTTTTAAATTCTTTACTGACACAAAAATAGAGTGAGTCTAGAACCAGCCCCCAACAGTTCTCACAAGCTGTGCTAAATTAAAGCCGAGCTACCATAATTGGGGCTGTAGCCTCAGAGAGAGCAGTGCAACCTTCTTTTAATGCATGCGAGCAATCAGAAGATATCTATCCAACATCAGAAAGTTAACCACTTAAGACTATGTAAAAACAGCTTTAGATGTTTCTAAGTAAATGCAGCCCAAGGTCTGTGCAGCTGCATATGATGTTTTACAAATTATTGATGAGCTGATTCATGTATTTAAACATGAGTTTACACTGGAAATGGTATTTGCTGTAAAGATCGTATGGATTTCTTGCTGCCAGAGCTCAGAACACAGAACCTGCCTGTTCTATCTGCAGGTGTTGAGCAGATGGAGGGAGACCTGGACCCAGGCTCCCAGCCAGGGTCCACCATCACCATGCTCTCCAGCTCGCACAAGAAGGAGCAGTTCAGTGGTGAAGCCTACATTCAGAAGGAATGTAGCTGTAACCTAATCCTCCAAATCTACTTACGCTGGACGAACGTCTGAACTTCAGCAGCTGAATCAAGCGAACTAAACCCAAGTGATTCATACACTGCTATGAGACTGGCCCCTAAAATATACTAAAAAAACCCTCACATTCCTGCAGATTCCTCTGTGATTTTTTTTTTTTTTTTTTTTTTAATTCATAAGTTGTGGCTGGAAACTTTTAACTGGATCAAGAATGGTAATATTTGTCTTTTTTATTTTGGTTAACTCTAATGTATTTAGGCTTGACGAGCCTTTAAAACCTTCAATATTTTCCCTTCTGACACCACTGAAATGTCTGGAGCTGACATTTTAAAGAGAAGGTTAGGCACAGATCTAGCAGAGCAGCCTGCATTTTAAGCCCAGGCTTATCTTCCAGCAAATAAATACCCAGGCTACCAACAGGTCTATCAATAACAGTTTTGTCTGTTTACCTACACGCAAACTGTAGCAAACAGCAAATTCTAGTGTTATTTGCAGACTATAATAGATTTACATGCCCACAGCTAGCACACTGTCAATACAGGCCTTTGGTCAAGTAGGTTGAAATTACAAAGGATGCTATTTTTTTTTTTTTTTTCAAAATTAATCCAAATGATCCCAGATAAAACATTTTTTGAGGACAAGAAGTAAAACAGCACAGACAGGCAGCATAAACCTGTGTGTATTTCCTGCAGTTGAAGGTACACACGGTCTACAAAATAGTATGCCTAATGTGTATACACTTGATAAAGCACAGAAGCACAAGCACGGGAAAACCGAAAGTCCCAGCAGGACTCCTGTTTTTTATCACTCAACCTCTGCACGAAGTGCTGAGATGAGTGTGACAGCACAGGCCACGATGCCATCACACAAATGTGAGATACGAGATGGAAATTTTATGGATGGAACAGTGCGCGCATGTCACAAAACTTGTTTATTTTCCCGTATTTACATTTGGTGATCCTTCCCCTTGCAAGCTCTGAGCCAGAGGCAGCTGCTCGATCATGTTCTTTTTCCCACTTGTTTGAAGTGATTTGTCCTCTTTTAGAACACGCTGTCCCTGAAGAACTCGGAGCCTCTCTGACAGACTTACAGTGCTTCCCCATGTAATATTAACAAGCAGTTACTGCCTCTATCAAAGAACTAAAAATAAAATCCCTGGTCTATGAGAAAAGCATGTGGTCCTGAAATTTTAAGTGAAACTATGATTCTCACAGTTAATGCAGGCAGATAGGGACAAGCAGTGTGCGCTTGATTCATCTGTAAGGACATTTTGTGTTCAGTATCAACTTGTATTTAACCTATACAAATCTTTGTATGTCAAACTCTTACAGGAATTAATCTTATCACATTTCTTCAGTTGCATTTAGCAACTGAGTGAAAACAAATTAGCAAAGCTCAGTGAAACCATTTTCAAATAAAATATTTACTTTCATTTAAAAGCAAGCCTTTTGCAGAAGATTTAGATGAAATTTAAAAGTTGTACTGATATACATATGCATATATATATGCACACATATTTCTACAGTACAAACATTTGCAGAGCCTTGGGTCCTTCTGAAATGATCTGTATGGCAACCATTTTACAGAGTCACTTGACTAAAAAAAATACTAGGTTTTTGTTTTTTTTTAAATCAGATATTGAGCAAACTTCATACTTTCAGGACAGTTTTTCAAGAAATGAGAAAGGCAACTTTAAAATTACATAAAACTTTAAACAACTTATCCTTCAAACCTTTGCAGTTTTGAGGTTAATGACACAGTCACAGTTTTCTATTTTCTATGATTCCATTATCTACACCTTCCTGAGTAGCACACTCAACTCCAAGGTTAATCTAACACAGAGCATGAAAAGAATACAGCATTTCAGATTTATGTATGAAAATTATCCTTCAGACAACTTTTTCCAACAAAATCCACTACTTATTTTTCCCCACTTGTTTAACTGAGATTTTCGTAGTAAATACAGGCAATAATACTACAATGCTATCAATTCATGGCCTTGGGAAGCTAGTATGGAAAAGAAGCCCAAAAGACAATTCATCTTTAGAGGATGCACCTCAATATCTATGTATACGAATAAGCCACAAAGGCCTTAAGTTTGTTTTCTTCAAAGGTGAAAATAATACATTTAGCTAGTCTTCTAGCAGCTGTACAGGACAACTTTTCAAGGTTTGGCGGGTCATATTAAAATACTCAATTCAGGAATATAAAGTAATTTTATAATCTAATTAATTTAAAAAACAGTGATGATCTATTTTTTTCTTTAAAAAATAAAATTAAAATGACAGCCAACGGAATTAAGTAGAAAATCTTGAAAGTAAGAAGAAAGCCAAGGATTTTACATATCTATATGGAGGAGTATTTTCTTAGATCTCTTGAAATACTATCTATCAAGATCAGTTTTTCTCTTTTAAATTGGCCTTTACGTGTTTTTTTCTAATACCACTGAATATGGAATAAAATTTCACAATTTAACGCAAGCAATGGCTCTCATGCCGTAGCTGGTACTTCCAGAGCGCTCCATGTGCCTGAACCAAAGGGGTTCAATAAACGATGGTAAACTGCAACTGTGGACCTAAAGCTGGCACTATCTTTATGGAACACCAACACACCTCACACTCCACATTCCCAGGGAAATTAAAGAACTGAGCATGCTTGGGGGTGATTATAGAAAGAGAGGATTCAAAACTTTCTGCATCCCTGCCTTCTTCCCCTGTGTATCTTTCACTGTATAATAAACAATACCATCCATTGCCTCCCGCAAGCAGTTATTTTGGTGCTCACTGAAAGGTGAAACAACAGATGTTTGCCTTGTCTCAGAAAAAGAGGATGCTGAATTTTTATGAAATTTTTTTTTTTCAATTATTTATTCATTTAGTTAAAACAAAAATAGTTCTATGAAATAAAGTAATTTAAACTGACAGCCTGGCAAACACTGATCTTAAATGCTGGAAAGTCACATCCATTGTCTGTGTGATGGGAAACTCCTATCAGATCCCTGATATCCAATGACTGTTTAAGTGGGAAAACCTGGTTTTTCTTGTACAAGTAAATATGTATGACTTCCTATGAAATGGCAAAAAAATACACAAGTGGTCTTCCTTTCTAAAAATATCCCATGAGCTTATTTTTATTTAAACTCTGAGAATAAAAAAGAATGATTTTTCTTTGCTACGCTATGCCATAGATTTAAATTATTACATAATGTTATAATTGATATTGTTGGAAAATATTTTTTAAACATAATAAATTATAAATATGTTATTTTCCTCCTTCTGCAATGAATCTCTTTATTCTATTCCTTTAAAGACTTGGAGTTAAAAGGTTTCCACCACAATGAGCTATTAATGTCAACCGTTTCACAAGTCATAACGTAAATTTATAACAAGTTTCTGTTTTTAACTACACTGGAGCACTGAGTTATTTCTGAAGGCAATGTTTCCTGCAATTCCACTTTCTCCATCAGAAGTCATCCGCAAGTCAACAGCCCCAGGTATCCAAAAATGAACTTCCTTGATGGTTTCAGCAATGTTTCTTCCTTGCAGGTAGGGAGGTGAGAAGCGAAGCGAAGCAGAACAAGGTACTGCTTCGCTGTGTTACAAAGAGCACCAAACGCCACATAACGTGCAGGGATTGTTTTGTAGCCAACAGCTATCTTCTAATAACTGAATCACAACATTACTGTTCACAAAGATTAAAACCAAAATGAGCAGAACATTTAGCAAATGTCCGCACAGAAGTCAGCCTACTGCATATGACTATGTGCAGTGAGGGCACCGCTTGGTACTTCCTCCGAATATATTAAAAGCTTTCAGGAGATGGAAGGTGACGTTTCCAAATTGAGTTTTATTTCAGGCAGCAAGAAACAGAATCATAGAATCACAGAATTGTTTGAGTTGGAAGGGACCTTTAAAGGTCATCTAGTCCAACTCCCCTGCAATGAACAACGACACCTGAGCAACCCATTCGGTGATCCTATTCCTTGCTAGCTGACCTTTCTGACCTCTCCACTGACCACACCCTGGTGTGGCTTCAGAGCCAATGGATGTGGTTGATTTCACACAGAGCTGGAAGAGGAAGCGCAACCGTACGGGATGTGACTAGAGCTCAGCCAAGGCACCGTGTGCTGCAGTGCCAAAGGAAGAGGCCGGCCCACTGCGAAATCGTTCGCAGCACAACACAGAGATGTGCCAGAGGCATTGTTTTTACCTGGATAATTTTAAAACTCTGTATCTTGTGAAAATAGAAAATATGAAGCCACACAGAAACATAAACTCAGCTACATGGAAACTAAATTTTATTTTAATTATATGTTATGAAGTGTTACAGTGAAATACTAAATACTTTCCTATTATTTACTTAATCCTGCTTTCCAGCACAGAAAATTTATCTCTGAGTTCATCCTTTGTGCTTTTATTTGCTGGCAAACTTTTCCCCTAAGAGGTCCAAGAGAAGCTTTAGACTACGTGCTATGGGAGTACATAGCAAATTGCAAAGTTCTTAGAAAACACAAGCTTTGGATAACAATAACAGTTTCACATGGAATTTTTAAGAGATGAAACACCCAATTATTTCTTAAATACCGTGTGCATTACACAAAGGACATTCATTAATGTATTATATTGAGTCACTTGCTTTTTAAAACTAAGAATGGAACATACGTGAAGTTAAATTTGATGGGATTCTCCAGTAAGAAGCTCAGGCAGTGCAGCAGGTGCCCAGCAGCCTGGCTCTGCTCTACCTTGTGAGCCAAATTCTCATCACACGCAAGTGATGCACAACCCAAGTGCAGCCACTGGAACTGCACCCACATGCACAGGTCCACATTTGACACAAGATTGCCAAATACAGTAACACTGGTATCAAGCAGGAGGAAATGTTGCTGTTATCTTATTCCAAGCTACTGTTCAAGACCAGTATCAGTGATTAACCAATTGGCTTAAAGGGAAAATGTGGCTAAAAGAACAAAAATAAATCAATGTGTGAAATACTATGCAATGTAATATATACCCAGGATCGATCATATTACTGCTCTGTCAGTACAGTCTGCAGCTGCGAAATATCCCTGCCTGGCAGAGGTCACTAACAGGGCAAATCAGTTGCTTAAAAACATCAGAAGTTCTCATCTCTTATTTCCATTCAATTTCCCTGTGAAAAATACAGTTTCTCCTAATATTAGCATCTCCTTTGTTACAATGAGCTAAGAATGCCTGGTTTTACCCACCTAATTCAGTTAAATTTTGAATAGCTGCCCTTGGACACTGTGAAGGACAAAATATTTGATAAAGAGAATACAAAGAATGCCAGCACTGGAATAATAAGTAATAATGATAATAATAAAAAGATCACACCCCACAAAGAGGAACCAAGAGGAAGGCAAAAGCTGTTTCCTTAGCAGTGAGGTTAAGTCAATAGCACACCAAGCAACTCTGCAAAGATCCACTAAAGCTGGCTCGGAGGCTGCTAATGTATTGTTCTGCCAGGCCTAATACCCTGGATTTCAAGAAGAGTTAATTAGTCCCAATGAAAATGATGCTTCTACCACCTGAACTATCCTGCTTGGCAGGGCACTATATAAAAAGACTGCATTTTCTACAAAGCTTGTAACAAGGCCTGTTTCTTGGGTTCATTTATCCTACTTAAATTTAATCAAATTAATGTATGTATTTAGTGATCAATTGCCTTTGTGTGGCACTGGGGAGACATTACAGTGTCTAACAGAATTGTCTTTGTGATGATATGGATCAGACTGAAGGTTACAGAAAGAATGTTCATTGATTATTTAAGAAAAGGAGTATTATACCTGTCATTATTGGTAATAGAGGTTAAAGTACAGTGACATCAAACGCAATATAGAACTGCAGGAAATTAACAAGGAGCAGGCAACAGGCTTTTCTCTGGCACTTGTTTAACATTCAAAGAAGCAAACTCCATCATTTGGAGAGGAAAAGAAGGAGCTTTAAAGATGCAGAGAAGGATAAGCTTTAGCTGTTTGGCCACATGACCTTTTCACTGAAAAACCTGCCTCAACCATAAACCAGTAAGAGGAATGCTAAACAAGTCTTGCAGCAGAAGAAATGCAGTGCAGGAGAGGAAGATTTTAGCTTAATGTGGAAGCTCATCTAGCAAAAGATCAATTTCTTGCTATTTTAGTCCTAGATTTGTTAGTATCTTTTTTTTTTTTTTTTTCCTTACAATTTACTGAAAAGTTGAATGAAAACACTTGGTCTTACTTGCTTCTTCTTTCTAAAACATTTTTTTTCTAAGACACTGAAATACTGAGGCCATTAAAATCAGAAAGATTTTTCTGGAAGAACACATCCTTTGATTGTTGGAAGACAATAAGGAATCATGCAAGCTTATAAAGGGGAACAGTTGTATTTACTATTTAAACATTTCTCTCTTTTCGATAATTGGCCTTGTATGCATACAGAGTAACCAACAGGAGCAGGGAAGTCTGCAAATCGCAAAGGTGAATGCGCACTCACCACACATGCAGAAAGCCTGGAGTTATCTGGGGCCTTCCAGTGCAAAGGGGGAAGCGCTGCCCTCTAGATGGCATGATGCACCTGTGTATCCCAGCTGCAGAGCCCTGCCAGGCAATTTAATTCCTCCACCTGCACAGGCACCATGGGCACGTCAAAATGATCAGGTGGCAGTTCTGGGTCTGGCTGGAGAGGTAACAGCTGCTCGTCGCTGAAAGGCAGAGCAAAGGCTGCCCCGGGCTAGGACCCAGTGCGAGCTGTCTGGTGGGAAGCAGGGACAGGTGCTCGGCCTGAGAAGAGACAAAGCAGAGGCTCTCCTGGCACCACATGGGAAAGGGAACTAACAGCTGGCAGCGATGGGCAGCATGTGAAAACAATTAATGCAAAAACATTTTTGGGGAAAAAAAAGTAGATTGTCCTTATGAAAAAACAAACCTCTCCTTCTACGTGGCATTTATAGTGCTGTATATTTGAATCAGGGAACTGTATATTAAAACATGGACATATGCATGCGGGTATAATGTATCAGTGAATGTAAGGTTACATGATAGTCACACACAGCTGCTTTGCTGAAACACATTAAATATTTGGTTAGTGGCTGTCAGGCATCTGTGGAGCCACCAGCAAAATTCACAGCCCTGTGTAATGGACCAGTCAGACTACTCCACATCTGATTGATTTATTCTCTTTATATATATTCATAACTAATCTTAACATCTGTGCTTGTCAACATGACAGATTAAGCAGATTTTAAAATAACTGTTTGAATAGTTTCTGCTCTAGATTACTGAAGCGGACGCATAATAAAGCCAGTGAATATTGGATTTCACAAGTATGTTACCTGTATAGATTTCACATGTGTAGTTAAACATACAGCCAACAGAGGAGCCAAACCCACATCACGGCAAGCACTTACAAGATGCAAGTCAGCACAGCTCTGGTAATTCCAGTAACTCGAGTGTAACTATAGCTGCCCAGAATCTCAGCTGTAAGCCCTGATTTTGTATTTCTGCAAGACAGAAATCACTACCAAAGAAAAAATGCATCACCAGGTGGACTTCATTATTGTTCCATCATTTTCCAAGGCCAGTGAACAGAAATGAAAAGAGAAAAATTATTTTGCTATGTAAGATTTGTAAGGAATTCAACTCCAGCAGCAGAGGTAAATTAATTGGGATTTCCTATGCAGCCAGTAAAGAAGGTCCACAGAGTACAGGGCTGTTCTTGATAGTGCTACTTTGACATGAACTGCAGCTATTTATTTAGTTTATGAACTATACAACTGCCATTACTGTCAGCCAAATTGCATACATTAGTATGCAAATTATAAATATAAGGCGTGATTCTAAAACCTGTTCCACAAAATCTTTCCTCTGAAATAAGTGCCACTGTGAGGGATGAGACGGCTCCACAAAAGGGGCTTCTGCAGAAGCCAGCCCAGAGAGCACACCTGATAGAGACTATTTAAAAAAACTCCTGAGTCCCACTCTCTGCAATGATAGATGTGCTGGGATAAACACAGTCACCTAGATCTATAACATACTGTTGGAAAATCTCATTTCACTCAGCAAGGAGAGTGAATTCTCAATTGTACCACACGCCTGACTGCTATAAAAGGTAAGTTACATTATCTCCTGATTACGTGCAAGAAGGCACTACACATGGAGAGAGGGGCACTCAAAAACCACCATTATCTAAGTTATAAAAGTCAGACTGAGATATCAGACTCCTTCACTGCAACCTGCACATACTCTTTGCAGAACATGGTTAATATTTATTTCAATAGAGAAAATTTGACAGGTTTAATAAAACCAAGATGATTTTCCTTGACTTCTGTGACTTACCTTTTCTCCACTGCCTACACCTATTTCTCAGACCTTCTGGCACCAAATCATGATTCTCGTAGATGTATTCATTACTGTAAACTACTTAAAGAGTGCTTGTTATATCAGTCAACTTAGTACCACAGAGAAAGAACTATTAGATAGAAACTATTGTAAGAATTTGGAGTATCACAGAAAAATCTGAATGTATAATCTCCTCTTAGACAAATATTTAAATGTTTTTGCTGTAATTGCTTGTATTTATTGGAAGTTCTCTCTCTGTTTCTAGAGCTCATTATAGTCTTCTGAGGATCCTACCACTTACCTGTAATTTTCATGTGTGCATGCACCATAATTTGGGCAAAAAAGAACACTACAGGTAAACTAAATGATTTTCTAAAGAGTATCCTGACTCAAATACCATTGCAAATTAAAAATTGCATATAAGATGCTTTCTCCATTTTGAAGACGTTGGATTCACTGCCCTGAAGAAATGACATCTTAAGCCAATCTACCTTGAGAAGGTACAAAGCAGGAACAATGTAAGTCACTCACGCTGCCTTTCCAATGTGCTCTGTACCTCACTCAGACAGACTGATGTCTGTGACAAAAGCACTGAAATATCCGAGTCTAGTTTAGAAAGCCAGTAACTTTCATTAAAACCCAAATTCACTGCATGAGCAGGCTGAACAAGAAAAATTCTGATATGCACTAAAATTCCTTTACTATAAGATATTGAAGACAATTAAAAAGTTTCTAAAATGGGAACACTAGTCTACACAAACTCTGTTGACCAGTGAACTAGCAAATTTTCAAATATTACTACTACATGGGAATCTCATAACAGAAAGCTGAGAGACAATCTGAAAGTTTTTCAAGATGTGCCAAAAGCTCAGAAGCTCTGCATGTCATGGCCAAGACCCTAACATTTAACTTCTGAACCGACACTGTGGTGCTTCATGGGAGATGCAATGATGCAATTGAATCTCTTTTTTTTTTTTTTTTTTTCTCCTAGACTTACTTAGACAAGTAAACAATAGCAATACCATCTGTCATTTGGACTAAAATTCCCAGGAGGCACCATGGTTGATTTTAGAAATAAAGCATTTTAAGCCTTCACTGAACTGAGTAGTCAGAAAAATTCAGATAGGCATGGCCTCCCACAAGCCGGCCCCACCAGCCACTGAAACAATGGCTTAATGTACAGACTTACATTGATGCACTCCCCTAGTTCAGGAGATGGAACTGTTTGGTGGAGGAGTGGATCAGCAGTCTCTCTCTAGTGACAGCAGCAAATGGTTACAGCAATGAGGAAGAGAGCAAATCTGAACAGCTCTACCAGTGGTCAGAGCTATTTTCAACCTCCCTGTGTAAATTCATATCCATACTAGATCATCTTTTCTGGCATGAAAAAATCAAGACACTGCCAAGAACTTTGTAATGGCTTAGGTAAGAAAGAGTGAAGGGAGAGAGAAAATAAGAAAGTCCTCTTAGACCCTTAATATTTTAAACATCTGCAAGAATTATATTCTCTTTTCTTAAGTCCTCATCACATACTAACTGAATTCAGTTAGCCTGCCCAAGGAGATGAAGGTAGCATTTCCATGAACGTCCTAATGAATAAGGTGCACCAACACAGAAAGCAGTTCAGGGTGCGTGCCATCCATGGAGAATGAAGCTTCATGCGCTCTTCAGGATGGATATATGCAGGATGGATGGAGAAGTCACAGTGGAAGACCTGAAGGGCAGGAAGATCTGTGCTGGCAAAAGGAAGGTACAAGCATCTGACAAAGAGGTGCATTTACGGACTGCAGCAGGAAAGGGTGAGGGCAGATGGCAAAGAGCATCCGAGAGCACAAAGGCAAGGAGACAAAGGTAGCAGCCATGAGATTTGCTTCTTAAAGACTAGGAACACCTGAGCCACTGAAGACCTACAATGGAAGAGTTCAACAGATTATAGAATGCATTCCGCATGATAGTACTTGTTTGTGTTTCAGTTGCAAATTTACTCAGTTCTTGGGAAGCCAAAGCATTTTGACAGTATTGTGACCAGCGAAGAGCTGGAATAAACTGGGCTGTATTTGAAACCAGTGATGTGAGTCAATGCTCAATCATTGTAAGCCTTTGTATAACTTCAAAAATAAGACTCTTCCTGCCTCCTCTGCTGATCTCTGGCTTTAAAAAGAGTTCTTAGGCACAGTTCAGAAAACAAATTATAAAAGTCTCCTAGAGGAAGGAAGATTTAGAAGTAAAATAATCCTATCATTAGGATTAAGTAGGTTGGTCTTTGGTGACTGAACAGTACGCTGAATCTAGTTACGGGGATGGTCAAGGCACTGGGCTAGGAAGAGGCCTCTGGCTGAATCACATCGAATTCACTGGCCAGAACACAACTGATTGCTACACAATATTTAAAACACTACCACAAAATAAAGTTACATCATTTTTCAAATGCACCCAAGTAGAGCGATTCAAATTTCCTATGAGCTAAACTGAAGCAATAGCATACACAAGAATTTTTTCCAATTATTTTCAGAAACATGGGTTCTTTGCCCCTTGATATTGCATGTTTCTTTTCATTAAAAATGATACAATTATTAAAATTTTCTTACCAATTTACATTGTAGTACGTGGAAAATG
>VXAV01004112.1:406530-432865 GCA_013399715.1 Alectura lathami
TTTTAACAATGAAAAAAATGATTAGGCACTAATTGGAGTCAGGGCTCTTCTCTAGTAGTAATGACAAACACATCAAATGAAAATTTCATATAGCTCCTAAGGTACCTTACATTTACATTTTTTCTTAATTTGAGATTTTACAGTGCAGGAGCTGCCTACACAAACGAGAAACATTTACGAAAACAGAAATCATTAACACCATTAACCAGGCTCCCACAAGAGGAGCTCTCACCACACATGAAAAGCCGCAGCAGCAGCAGCCACAGCTGTCAGCATGGGAAATGCAAAGTCCTGCACTGGGGGAGGAGTAATATTGTGCTCCACTGCAGGCCAGGGTACAACTGCACAGAAAGGCATCTGACAGCAAGGAGAAGAGAAGGTGGAGCCAAGGCTCTTCTTGGAAGTGACAGGATGAAAAGATAAGACACAAGGGATACAGGTTGGAACATGAGAAACTGTAACAAGACATTGGAATGGGTTTCTTTTTTTTTCCTTCTTGTTAACATGAAGGTGTGCACATGGTCAGTGGAACAGGTTACCCAGGGAGGTTCTTGAATCAGAAATATTCCACAGTTCACTGGACCAGCGGCTACAATAATATGGCATAGCATAATTTAATCCTGATATAACTGGATCTGCACTCTACAGAACTGATGATAAACAGCAATCTTTCACAAGGTCATACGACAAAATTCTGCTTGAACCAAACAAGAATTAAGAAAAGATCAAGATCTTTGAGATGCTGATTTTCTCAATGAGCATTTGATGATGAGCTGCTTATCTGGAAACTGATAAGTAGTAATTAGAAATGACATCTTTACTTATAGCTGCTAAAGATCATTCTCATGTGATTAACACAAGTCCTCCACAGAAGAGAAGTGTTTTGGATGCAATTCAGTAAAGATCCCTCAAAATTCTCTATTCCCATTTAGGGTGTCAAATTGCAATGCTAGAGTTCATTTTTTTTCCGAGTTATTTTTAATTCTTCAACTTCTGAAATTTATTAGGCAATGATTTTATAAAGGCCACAAATTTAAATTCTTCTGGGATTCATGCCTGCATTTTTCCAAAGAGCACACTTTAATCACATGTTTAACCCAAGAAAAAAAATGTAAGTAGAACATATAATTAGTGCTACCATCTTTCACAAAGTAATTATTAGCAGATTACATAGAGAGTCAATGGTAACAGGTGTCCCAGAATCCAGCCAGTACAGAGCCCTTGATAATCGGCCAGGCTCAGCATTCCAAATCATTTAGCACTTCCCATGAACGAGTCTTAAGTGCTTCCACAGAACTTCCTACAAAAGACAGGTACTGTATAGGTGTCTTAGATTTCAGGAAGACAATTTGGTAACCCAGGTAGATTCCTCTAGTTCTACATTTTTAGCACTCTTTCCTGCTGTCATAAAGGCACACACTTAGCCTCCAAACCTGAACTACAATTTACAAAACCATCTACAGAATTGTGTACGTAATAATCAATTCTGAATTTTGTTCCTTGCAAAGCCATTCTGTAGTCTTGATGTATCCATAGATGATGTACTTCCAGTGTTATTTCCACTGCAGACCTCCCAGTGTTCAGCACTATTCTTCACTGCAAGTGAGCAATATGAAACAAGAATTTTCAGACTGTCTATACAGATAAGAATAGTAGATGAGGGCTTCTTTGTACTTTCACAAAAAAACAGCCCCAAGCTATGCACAACTAGCTCAAACAATTTGACTGCACAAGCAGAAAAAAGGCAGCAACTGATCCAAGGACTACTGATTTAAAATTCCAACAAGGTTTAAAATGTTTTCCAGTAGCACCTTGCTCCCCCTCCCTCCCCCATCATAATCTTCTTTTCCTTTACCATAATTAACACTTGCTTACTATGGCTCTATCCCTCTTACATATAACTTTTGACATTTTTGCAGTATCTTCTGATATGTATTATAACCTATTTCATGTGGCAAAACATGAAGTGGATAAAGGACACATGTACATTGAGTCTCAGCAATGTGAAGCAAGACTGATGAATTCACTGTGTTTCCTGCAAGATCACAGAATCACAGAGTTGTAGGGGTTGGAAGGGACCTCAGGAGATCATCTAGCCAACCCCCTGCTAAAGCAGGCTCCCTACAGTAGGTTGCAAAGCAGGTGCTTTGTACAGGAGTAGTTACTGATGTCACTGTGACATGAATATGTCTGTTCTATCAGCAATTTTTTTAAAATTTGCTTTATTTGCTAATGGCAATCTGATTAAACACCATGACTCAGGTCTGGAAAAAAAAAAAAAAAAAGTAACTGAGAAATCAAGTTACAATGAAAAAAAATTACATGCAACTAGATAGTGCAATCTAAATGATCTCTCCATATAAGCCTACAAACATGACTTCTGTTCTTACCCTGTTTACTCGTATCTATGCATTCAGCTGTTTTCTCATTTCATTTCCTCCCAGTGGAAGCATAGACTAAAATATAGCTCTGCTTTAGATAGCACATCAGCAAATGCAATGATAATACATTTTTGTTTAGCTAACAGCTTTTGTTCACAAGAAGCTGACAAAAATTGAAGAAAAAGAAAGGAATGCACATATATCACAACATTGTATAGAAACATCCCAAACTGTTCACAGTTTAACATTACTGTTGTCAGGAAAAACATAAAGTTCTTTTTCATCCCCGGATTTGACTTACAGATTGAACAGAGTGAGCAGTAACATTCCCTAGATTAAATATGGGTGATGGATAAGAGAACAAAGTACTTTATGTTTCTGAAACGAGCCTCCCACCACTCGCACATCCATCTAGATGTACACACTATTCTTCACTCAAAACACCCAGTATTACAGGCTATCGCCCCTACCGGGCAGTTCTGCAGTCACATTAATGAACTTCCTGATGATGCTTTTATTTGCTGTTCCATGCATCAGAAACATATTTTAGGCAAAGTTTGGATCAAGAAGGACTGTAAGAGAAGAAAACCCCTCACAGTGATCACTAATAAGCGAACTGAGAAAATCAGGATGAGTAGGTGGAGTTTCTTGTTTTGAGGTCTCCAGCTGAAAGCTGAAGTGAACCACGCTAACCTATGTCCAAGTATTGCTGTTGGCACCATCCTGACTGTAGTAAACGACCATAAACATTACCAGCAGCATTACCAGTACCCCCTGGCACTTCAGCTGTCAGAAACAAAATCAGTGACAACTCTGGAGGTGACTCTTGCAAGGCAGGGGTCAGGCATGGGGATGGCAGGGCACTCCAGCGGTAGCTCAGCGTGTTTGTTGCTTTGTTGCCTTTATCAAAACGGAAGACTTCAGCGACATTCAATAACAATGATATTGGCAGAAAAAATGTACTCCATGAGCTAAGCAGTTACTTCTTCATATGTGTATATATTATATTATGAGAAGAATATGCAGCATGATTTTTCATGCAGATTTTCTGCTACTGTGGTTCACAAGTACCACACTTAAGTAACCATCTTTCCTCCCAGAAAACCTATATGCAGCATTTAAACCTTCCTGAATGAGTTTGTAAGTATTAAACTAACTACACTTGACTGAAGTGACAGTATTAAAATACCTACCCTTGACTGAAGTACAAACAAGCCAAACTATTCTAAAATTAAATTGGTAAATTTTATGTAATGGCAATTAAGGGAATAGAATTGCTCTGGATTTAAATTGCTAGAAACAAGCTTATTTTTATTCCCTTTGCAACCCTTTCACTTTTTTTTTTTAATAATGTCTTTTCACTACTTGGATGAAGGCCAAATTGCTTCTCTTAATGAAATGAAAAACTTTGAGAACAATTTTTTTTTTTTTTTTTTTGGCCACAAGAAAGTCTCCTAAGAACTTTTACTTGTTGATCCAGTTTTCTGTATGTGATTTCTTTTGGGAATATCACAAAGAAGCTCCAAAGAACACACCTGAAGATGAGAATTAACTAGCGCTTTAGAATAACAGCAGTCTATCAGCTGACAAGTTCCAACTGTAAGCACAAGCACTAAAGCTGACCTAGGAAGTGACCTGTGGGATTTGGACAAAAAAGTGTATTATCACATAATCAGGTAATTTTTTGCAAATGCCAGGGAACAGTTGTTTTGTCTCACAATCTTGCCACTTCAGAAACAAACTCACAATGCATCCTCCCCAAAAAAGTTTAATTCAGGAACAACCATTATGGACGGTATCCAAATCCAACCTTCTCAAACGTATTATTACAGATAACATCGAATATATTAAACTGAAATTAAAAAACACTTTCCTTGACCAGTAGTGCAACTTATTTCCAGAATAAATATACCTGTACTAGTAAGTGCATTCTTACATTTTAACAGCTTTCAAAGAGGATGTTTGTGAACACATATTAACCTTTCACTTTCCTCAGCCCTGGACTGAGAACAGCCCTAAGGAGAAGGACCTAGGGGTGCTGGCTGGTGAAAAACTCAACAGGAGCCGGCAATGTGCACTTCAGCCCAGAAAGCCAACCACATCCTGGGCTGCATCAAGAGACGGGTGGCCAGCAGGGCCAGGGAGATGATTGTCCCCTCTGCTCTCAGTGAGGCCTCATCTGGAGTACTGTGTCCAGGCCTGGGGCCTCCAGCACAAAAGAGATGTGGCCACAAGGGCTGGGGCACCTCTCCTTGATGGAGCTGGGCTTGCTCAGTCTGGAGAAGTGAAGGCTCTGGGGAGACCTCATTGCGGCCTTCCAGTACCGAGAGATTTAGGTCAGATGTTAGAAGGAAACTCTTTACTCAGAGGGTGGTGAGGCCCTGTCCCAGGCTGCCCAGAGAAGCTGTGGGTGCCCCATCCCTGGAGGTGCTCAAGCCCAGGCTGGATGGGCCCTGGGCAGCCTGATCCAGTGGGTGGCAGCCAGCCCACAGCAGGGGTTGGGGCTGGGTGAGCTTTAAGGTCCCTTCCAGCCCAAGCCACTCTGTGATTCTATGATTTCACAACTTGGCCATATACAAGACACAACCTTGGAACACCAAGGAACACAAATTGGAATTCAATTAATTGCAGTAAATGGTCTCTATTTATTACTTCTTATTCATTATCCTTACTCAGAAATCACGAAAGAATTTGAGATATAAAGACACTTACTCACTTGCTTGACCCTCCTGCCCAACCAGAACCTCTCCAACAGCAGCTCTGGATAGGCAATGCAGTGTCAGGTCAACACAGCCCTTCTGCATCCTGACAGGGATCCAGACAGACTAGGGGCTGGCTCTGACTAAAACTTTTTGGTGAAGAGCCAGGAGACACGCTACAGACTGGGGAGCTCTGAAAGCAGCTGCCAGACGGGAGATGACAACAACTCCCTGGGGATCTCACTGCTCTGCTGAGAATCAGAGTCGGGCTGGAAGCGGTGCTGGGTCCCAGGGGAGCGTGCTGCAGCAGACCTGCCTCTTCACACAGCCGAGGCGTGCGCTGCCCTCAGCCTTCATGCCAGCACCGCTGCTGGCAGCTCTGGTTTGGCCTGCTCAAGGAAGACATGCAGGTATGGAGCAACAAATTGGGCCTTCACATTCAAATATCCTGGCATCTCTCCAAGCAGCAGATAGATTATCTGAAAACTGATAGTTGCTATAAACTCAAGGAGGTCACTGCAGTGTCTTAAGAGTACCAAGCAGAGGCACGTTAGAGCCATACTCTTCTATCAGATACATCGCTTGAGTTAAAAAAAGGACAACCAAAAGAACACTGTTAAGGGCAAGATTTAGGCTGCAGGCAACCCACTGTGCATCAATGGGAAGTCGCTGTCTGCATTAGGATGACCTGCATCCATCAGGCTGTGAACCATAACATCATCTTGTTTTCCAAAGAATGTCACTGAATTTCTGTTATGCCTGCTTCATATGCATAGGGTTTAGGCAATGTATATGGGCTGATTTTTGTGGATTCACTCCAAAAATAAGATCTAGAGGAAAGACAGAGCAAACGATAGAAATAATACTGTATTGTAGAGAAAAATTTTAACGGAGAATTACAGTCATTATAATACATAATAGTATTATCATAGTCAATCTTCACTACTTGTTTCTATAGATATGTAGAAAATCCTGGGAAGGAAGGAGCAGCTTGTTTTCTGAGAAACAGACATACAAAAATTCAGTTATGAGACTTTGTTATACTAAATATCATTCCATTGCTTTGTTACTGCATTACAAACAAATGATCAAACAGGGAAAACTATTTGCACACAAGTTTCTTGTGACAAAAATAGTAAATTTGAACAGTATCAGAGGAGCGCGTCACTCTCCTTTGGGGGCAAGAATCCAACCTCCATTTAGTTAAATGTGGGAACAAATATTTAACAGAATCTCTGCACACTGGTGGAAAGCTACCAGAAGAAAAGCTGTAAGGAATAAGCTGCTACTCCCGAATTTCTCTCTATGGAAAAGCAGCCCAAGAGCAGACACTTGTGTCCTTGACAGTCCAGGATTTCCGGTGGAGCTCCCAGGAGTGAGGGTGGCTCTGCTTCAGTTCTACTCTGGGAGACACAAAACTGCCAGGCTTTGCCTTGTAATATTCTCCTTAGCAGACGAGAGGACCTGGTTGATGCAGACTCCTGTGTGCACTTGCAATCCAGAGAGACATGTTTAATTTTAAGGAAATATTTCCTCCCTCTGCATTAAAAATTCTATCTGGATTTCAGCTAGGGAATTCAACTAGTGCCTTTTTTTTCAATTCACAACCATGCCCCTTCTATAAAATGCTACATATCAATGACCTGAGCATTGAACTTGTATAATTCTGTGTTAAGATAAAACTACATTGCCAACAGATAGTTTCTCTTCTCATGATAAAGCTGTTCACACCAACGCCTGTCCAAATTAGAAGTGACAGCCACAACTGTTCCACATTTGAGTCTCACAAAACACACAGACAAAAATTGGGTTGATCTGGCCAACAGTGCCACCTGAAATGTGCCTGCATCACTCCTGCAGTCACACCTCGTTGTCACTTATTTCAGAAAGCAACTGGCAAAGCACTTCAGACTTCAGGACTGAGAGCTGAAGGTCTTCAGAATTGGCATTATTTTATCTTTGTATTGAAGTTATCAGTATCAAGAGTCTTGACAAATCTTCATAAATCTCCTTTACTACTTTTGGCTAAGGCAGGCATATGTATACATATTCATATCCAGCAAGAGGGCAGGACACAGACCTGAATTTTCTTATACTCGAAGCCACTCCAGTGAAGCTGCAGTGCGAGTGGATGACTGCCCTGGTGGTGATGCCCTGCACATGGGACAGATGGCCCCCATGGGGCTGTGTGCCATTCTTTGCATGGTGCACTCTGAACCCCAATCTCTTCTGAAGAGATTCCCTGAATCTTATCATCCTTCCAGACCGAGGCAAAGATCAGAGCTGAACCACCATCACCAGCCAGCTCTTACTTGGCAGGAAGAGCCCATCCAAACGCCTAGGCTGTGATTGCTCAAACTGTCTGCCACCACTTAGAGGTCAATTCCGTCCAATGGGTGCAGCCACGGACAGAGGAACAAAAATGAGACAGGACATTTACCACCATCAGAAAGATATGGAAAGAATCAAACTCCCGTTCTCTGTTGCACCCAGGGCCAAAGAAACCTGGAAAAGTGTCCTGCTAAGTCTACCTGTAATCCCTGTTCAGTCTTTCAAGCTGACTTCACTTGGTGATGACTCAACAGCACCGACCTCAGCATGGGATCATTCTCCTCAACAAATTCCCTAGCACAGAGGCTTCTTGCTCAGGGATAACTGTGCCTGTGATATTAGATGGGTGTGGGTTTCAGTCTGTGTAAAACCCAGAATTTCAGTTTCCATTGAGGAAAGGAATCTGCCTGCTCCCTACTGCAGAATTCTTGTGGAGAGCAAACCTCAAAGAAGCAAAGTGGGGCTCAGAAAAGGTTGCAGGAGTTTCAGGCATGAGTACTCATTTCCCAACAGCAAAAATTCACTTCCACATCCTCTCATATAAGACAGGATAGCTCCACTTGAAAATGATTCCTTTTCTATTAAGAATATAGGAATAGTGTACAGTACGCTGAACAAACTCATAGAAATACGCCTTTTTCCAAGGCTACAAAAATATAAAAAGTCTTTTTTTACTTATATCTTTTTCTATTCATTACCTGTCTCTGTACATATAACTGTTCCTGTTACCAGAAACAGCAGTTCTTACGTGCCGGTGGCATCTTAAATGGCATGTTGCTACCATCTCCATCAGACAAAGGTAAAAGGCGGACAAATGAAGTGTATTTGTCCAAGGAAATGGAGACATTTATGTCAAATGGAATCAAAACCCAGTTTCCCAAACACAGTGCTTTAAACAGCAGCTTGGCCCTCCTCTCTGATGCCATGTCTGTCCCGAGCTTTACAGCACAATTGACAATTCCAGAACTGTAACAAACCACGAACTGACAACAAACACCCTTCCTCATCTGTGTTGATTAATGTACACTGACAGATAAAGTCAACAGGAGGTCAAAGAAAACCTGAAATGCTTTGAGTGATTTGTAACCAGGTAAGACTCTAGATATGGAGTAAAGTGATCAAGCACGGAAGAGATTCTGGTTTCTGATATCCAGAACACAAACACAAACTTAGGTAGAAAAGTCTGTGGTGGTGCTTGTTTTAGTTTCTTGGCTTCAAGTACTACCCACAACTATTCTGGGGATCACTTTTCCTCTTAGATAAAGTATTAATCTCTTGAATGACAATAATAGTAATATATAAGGTATTGGTTTGGCCCTCCATAATCTCACTTTTAGGTGGATAATGCCTCTGAAACATCATAAAAACTCATCTATGCTAGAGCCTTTTTGTCAAATAAACACTTAAGCAAGAAGCATGATGGTTCACATCAATTCAAATCACAGGTATTCGTTCCTACATTTATGTGAGCATTCTTTATACATTTTCCCTCAATTATTGTTATGCAAATTGATAACAGAGAATTTTATTTACAATCCTGCTTCTAAAGTCATTTACCCTAAAGAAACCACATAATCCATCTGCAAGTCCAGCAAATAAAATTCCCATAGGGCAGCCAGCTCTGTGGAAGGGGTTAGAATATTTTGCTTCAGGTAAGAATTCTGACAAGACACAACACAATATTGCAGTAATACTGCCCACTGTAGGCTCTGTCTTATTACTGTTCTTCTAATATGATCACTATGCAACATTTCAGGTTCATTAGCAGCAATATTTATTCTGGAGTCATGCATATTGATATTATAATAAGAACTCAATATCAGACATCCCAGAACAATAATTAGATTTGTAAATACAAATATGTAGACAATGGTCAATAGAACAAAAGCATTTATTGCACAGAGGTATCTTTTGTGACTATTCAGATATTAATTTGAATGGGCTTCACACACTAAAACTAACTTACCATGCTGCCAGAGAATATGGGACATATGTTGATAAGTCACCGTGGAGATCTCCTTGTACATGTCCTCATTTGTTACAAAATACATCGTTGTGAAACAGCACTAAAATATTACTCTCTAGAGCACTGAGTGCAGATCGTATCATACTTATTACAGAGAACAAGTATGATTCAGAATACTTTCTACAAGGTAACTGCTTGATTATAAAGGATGGCTTTCAAAACAATGGTAATATTTATAGATTCAAGGAGTTTTGTATCGGTATATGAAGATACATATATATATCATTTGCAAATCATATCATAAAAATCTTTTTTTCATGTGTTAGCTCACATCTATACTTCACTTCCAAATACAGGATGACAATATGGTTATCATGTTCCCAAAAAGGTGAATACATCAGGGTATAAAGGAACTTTACCTAGGCTGTATATCCACATTTTATCTCCATTTGCGAATTACCCTCATGAATATATCAAAAAACTGTCTGAGCGTATTTGAAGAAGATATAAATGAAATGCTTCTATTACAATATTGGTGCCTCTTGCCAAACCTAGAATCCGTATTTGTAACAAGCTCACCATACATTTAGATGATATGTTTGCTTTCGATTTCCACACAGCTGGTTTCAGTAACACACTCGTTACTCATGCAATGCTTTATTAATATGTTTCTCAATGACAAACTACTTGGTGAACATTGTAGATCACAGATCCTTTGCCATCTATCTGTTTCGATGAGTGTATTATCGGGTATTATCTTTTATTACTACACGTGGTTGTTGCCTACATGACCGCATAGTGTTTACTTTGTGACTGAGAATCAGACATCCAACAAGTGAACCCACCGCTAGCCTACATTGTAGTAGGAGGGCAGCAATGCTCTGTTTGGCACATGAATAGAGCCCTTCCTTAAAATTTCTAGAAAACAAATTCTTCAAAAAGTTTGTCATAAAATGTGAACAAAAGGGATGCGAGGATGAGTAATTCAAAGACACATTGAGAAAAACCACAATGCTCACGGAAACATTCTATATTTTTACCTGTTTTACTCATTTACCGGTATACGATGCAGTAGATGAGCCATTCCTTCAGGATAAGAAAAAACATTGCTTCTGAGTCATGAATTAGCGAAAGAAATTCATAAGCAAAGAAAACTGCATATTTGCAGTAAAAAGAAAATGAAAATTGCTAAAATGTGAGCTCGGTTGAATTCCATGTGCAAAATTAAAACAAAGAGTAGAACTTCCCCAAGAACAGAAGAGAACAGTAAGAGAAGGAAGATGTTATGCAATTTGAAACCCATGATTAAAAACTATTTTGGAGTAACTGGGTCCTTGAAGCTCCTGGGCCACGGATGGCTTCACTCTAATAGGAAACTAGGCTCTGGTCTGGGGAATGAGCCCCGACTACCATCTAGCAGCCTCAAAGAAAACCTCAAGTCCAGAAAGAAGAGAAAAAAGTGCTAGAGAGCATTTGCTGTGGTGGAGGGGGCTGTTTGCTAGAGCTGAGGGGAAACAAAGAATTGCTGCTCACGTCACTAACTGGGCAGAACTTTTTCTTCTGTTGGACTGAAAATACATGCATGAGATTTTACACTATACACACCGTGGTATTCATTCTTCTGGCTGGCAGGAGACAACAACTGCCTATGCCCCAAAGAAAGAAAGAAAAAAATTCTTTTTCTTTTCAAAAATTATAATGCAAATAAAACATTAAGGAAAAGTTACACAGAAATATACAAAGTTTATCTTCCTTCTAGAACATGAGCAAATGAAATTTCAAATTTCAAACACACAACAAAGCTAGTATTTTTCTGCTTTAGGTCTCAAAAGAAACCTAGAACACACCCAAACCCACTGCTTGACTGAAATAAGAATAATTTTTTGTTTTTCTTGTTGAAAGTTCAAAAACAAAACCCAAAGAAGTTAAAGCCTAATTGTGACATCACCTTACTGTGGTTTTCAAGGTAAAACAGCATATAGAAAAGCAGGTAATAAACTCATTCCAGTGTGTGTTATAAAGAGACAAACTAGTCAGCCACCTGAGGTATAGACAGAAACCCAGCCCCCCCCAAGAATACCCACTGTATGGTGGCAGGAGTGAGCAGGGAACGCAACCAACAAGAGGGAACTGAGTTTCATTTTCACATCCCAAAAGGGCAGTGAGTAAAATACAGCTGCTTTCATAACCAGCTTCTGAAAGCGCAGTGTTCTATTATGAGTTCAACAAAAAGTTTAATTCATTCTGTAATTAAATTTTACAGGCTATCATTTTACCAAGGAAAATTGATTATTTTGGAAGGTTAATCTAAAAGATTCTTTTCCCCTTCAATCCACCTTAAAATGAAAATTCAATTACAGCAATAAATACTTTTTAACATACATTCTTATTTAGCTTTATGGCTGTATTTTTGATCCATTGGTTGTAAGAAAGGACTAAGGTAACCAGATCTTTTGAAAAGTGTCTTACCGGGAAGGGTTGGCACCTGGTATAGACTTTAACATATTATCTCAGCATTTTACATCTTCATAACACAGGATTACTTTGTTTAAAAAGATAAAGCACAGAATTGCGTTAAGTGCTTCTTTTAAAATAACTAGTACACAGAATATCTGATTAACCGGGACATACACCATTCCTGTCTCAAGAGACTAAAAAAAGGCTTTCCACCACCTCAGATTCACTGCTTCTAGAACACAGCAGTACATTAGAAAGGAGTAAAACTCTCCTTTCTCATAAAAAGCATAAACAGACCTAGTTCCACACAAAAACCTCTACAACCCTTGCTTTCTTAAAATCTGTCCTGAGACACTCTCCCTCCACCACAAGTAAGGCTCGTAATGTGCAGCTACCACAAGCAGTAAGAAGTGATGCAGCTTGATATGGAAACCCAATAAGAATACCGGTTGATAAAACTATCCGTCACAATGTAAAGGTCAAGTTCTCAAAAGCGCCTGTGTCTTTTAAGGATGCTGGAATATATTCCTTAAAATAATAAACACTGTAAGAAAGTCTTCAAAACTAGTTTCACTGTGCCCTGTTAACTGCGAGAAGCAACAACTGCAGGTAACAAAAACAAAAAGCCTTTAACTGTGGTGGTAGAACACCTGGAAAAATGCAGATGGTACCAACAACCACTTCCAAGTATTCATAACTAATACAACAAACAGAGGAAGCAATGCCCAACACATTTATCTCAGTAGTGAGATTTTTGTTTTAAAGAACTTTTCTACCACAAGAAAACAGGTAATAAGTCACTAATACCTGATATGCCTTCATGATATTGACAGTTCCTTCTCCATTCTGGCCTGTGGATCCTTGGCTCTGTAGTAGATTTCTCACTGTCTCCTCCATTCTAGAGAATGAAAATATTTATACAAGTCAACTGCATGGAAAAAAATTTAGAGTTGCATTCAGTGTTTTTGTTCTTTACAACAGCCAAACGCATCCATGGCTACCATGAAATTAATATTTAAAGGAAATCCTGGCCTTAGAATGTTTTCCTTCTCCATGTTATGAATAACACATTAAGGGCACTCTTTCATCTTTTCAATATGCACAGTAATTAGGTGCATTGTTAAAATCCTACTGTAGCTCCATTACAAAAATTATAAACAAGCGTCATTAAAAGAAACTCACCTTGTCAACACTATAACCAAACAATGTGATAAAATTACTGTCATTTAGGAACAAAATCAGTCCGATTCCAAAGGAAACTGCTGTATTTCTAGCCAATTGTTAGCTCTGTGCAGTTAAGGCAGACTGTCAAATACATTACCAGTATTTACTCTCTGTTATAGGTGCAGCAGTGTGTGCCAGTACATTTGTTTATAGCGGCACAGCTGCTGAATACATTCACCTCTTTGCCCTTTCAAAGGGATGTAAAAAGCAAGAGTAGGCTACAATCTGGCACCACCATCTCAGGAAAACATAATCAACCTCAGCTCCCTCAGCGAAAGAAGGAAGAAGGTTTGTACCCTCATTTTAGAAGGTGTTAATGGCTACCATCAAAAGCCGTCTTTGATCTTCCTACATTCATCAAGCATGTTAGGGCTGAGCGCAAGGCTAGCCCTCCCCAGCCGAGGCTGAACGGAATGAGTTCTGCTCCTTCACACAACAGGACTGCTGTATGCACCCAGAAAAGCCTGGGGCCATTCAAGGTAGATCATAAATGAAATCCTACGGGCTGACGAGATGTCACCGAGACTGAGCACATGTACAGTGACTGGGACTACTGCTGGTGTCACCTCCGGGAGTACGGGTGGGAAGAGGAAAGGGATCACAAGCCAGAGCAGCAATGGTGGACAAAGCAAAGAAGAAGCTGGGTTTCAAGACAAAAGTTGCAAAAGTGACACCCAGCCACAGCTACTCGTGCTTCTCCTCACCCAAATCCTCACCTCCGTGCCACTTCTGCAGCTGTGCAGATGTACCAGTTCTCTTCAGTTTCATTTTTACACTTTCTGTCCTTCTCCTTTAAAGCTCAGTCTCAGTCTGGAAGATACAGATGGAAGAACAGCCCAGCTGGAAAAGGGGCTGGAGAAGGGAAAATGCTGTGGGATAGGTGTGAGGGTGATGTGCGGGCAGGAGAGGAGGAACGCCTTACACCATATTGCCAGATAAGCTGCACATCAGAACAGCAACCCCGACAAAAGAGCCAGCATTCCCAGGCACATCAGACTAGAAACTGCCCGCTGCTGTTCATTTCTAGTGTGTTTGGGGAAACAGGACTTCTGTGGACCATTCTTTGCTAACTCAATTGAGCAGAATTATTCACAGCATATCAATTTTCTTTTTATTTCCAAGGTAACAATCCAGTGAGACAGCAAATATTAGCTAACTGCTCTGGCCAAAGGCCAATAACATTATCTTTTATATAAGCTATGTCTGCCTCATAGCCTTTCTGCTCCTTCAGTCTTATCAGAATGAATGGTGTTGGCTAATTTAGCAATAATACGATGTTTTACTAGGTTTTCTCCCTGCAAGTCAGCCAGCTACACTGCTTCTCGAGAAGCTGGCACTGGGAGGTATTCATTCGACCGAGGTGCCCACTGACATTTTCCTTCTCCGAACGATGGGTGTTTTGTCATTGATGTGCAGACTCCTACATTGCCAGAATGCCCACGGAGTAGTTGGACCATCTGTTGACCAAATGTGAATGAAAAGAAGCCAGCTCTAATCTCCAGTGCAGACAGTGGTGCAGTTCTTCAGTTGCAGATTGGAAGCATTTCTGCTCACAGGCTGACCTTAATCAGATTCCTTTTACATACAAAAAATTATCTTTTTGGTTCATAGTACATGTATCTGCTTTGTCCTCACTGAAAGATTTCCTTTCTTAACATGTTTACCATTTCATTTTTTTAAATTATGTAGTAGAATTCTAATTACATATAGAAATTATGTCCTACAGAAAGTTAAATAAAATTAATAATTAAAAATCAGAGGAAGGATAGATTAAACTTTCACTAAAATCAGAGCTTTTCAATTTGGACCTAATAGTATTAATGAATATAAGTTTAGTTACATATTAGTATCACCAATAAGCCAGCTCAGAAGAATTATGAAAATTTGTGAATTCAGGTAACTTCACCTTCAATCAAATTCGAGTATTTTGGACAATAGGCCTGACAACCTTACAGGGACTGGCTAGCACACTGTGCCACATGGCAATCAGAAACACCTCCCAGCAGCACTTACACTTTGAGCAACAGAATGCCTTTTGCAGTGTGACAGAGATCTGTCAGACACAGCACCGCTGTGCTGTCTTACTCGCAGCTATTACAGCAGGTCGTAAAAGTCAGCGGCAGCCGCGCAGCTGAGCCACAGGTGGAGCAGACACTGCCAGTGCTGCCACGTCCCCACGGAGCCAGCACTGAGAGGACCGCAGAGCTTTAGGCACCCATGGTATGTACAAAAATGGAATGAGTAAACCAGCTTCTGTCCCATGTGGAGGTTACATAGTCAGATATAGCGGGGAGCTCTGACGGCCGGTGCTCCTGCAGTTCATAAGCTGCTGCTGCTTCACTGCAACCCAGTTTGCCATTTTTTAGGAAGGACTGCTTCACCAATCATGGCACAGGGTAACAAGTGAGGCTTGCTTCCCATAAATTAGGATATACAAAGCCTGAATTAATGGCACACTAATTAAAAACCAATTTTTACATTACAATCCATAACACTCTCCAAAGTGACAGTATATGCCAGAAAGATTTAGTATAATTTTTTTTAAAGAATACAAGTATGGTTGAGCCTCCGTAAATTCAATGAAATGCCACGTGTTTCTGCCTGAAGAAGGCTTCCAGAGGACATGCAAATTTCAGAAGGGGAGAAGAAAAAGTAAACACGCTATGAAAGGCTATTTCTACACCTCACGCGGGATCTTTCCCCTTTCTGGTAAGCACTAAGGCTACCTGCTCTTGGTTACAGTTCGAATATCCTAACAGACACACTCCAACAGCAAGCACTCACTGAGTACATCTACAATAGCTATTCCCCATGGATATATTCTGTCTGCTTGCTGGCCGATGCCAAAAAAACCTGTTTTGTCACGGATTCTGTGCATCTTACATAACTATCAAGCTGTTACAATCTGCAAAAACTGTCTCTAAATCTCACCATTCTGGGTCCACATTTTTCAATCACTGTAAGAACACTTATTTTCCACTTTTTTTAGTGATCTGTTAAGTGTCTATTCATCTGAAGTATCGCAGTACCATTAAAATTCCTTTTACATCTATTATTTGAATAGAAAATTGAAGTTTTCTTAAACTGAAGTGTTCCTTTTTTTTTTTTCTTTTTTTTAAGAGATTTTCTTCAAGAGAAAAATAAATGAAACCCATGTTTGAGAGGAGCTTTTTAAAGTTTCTTGACAAAATGTCAGAGCAGAGAAACAGTTCTCCACAAGCCTTAACCTAAGGATAAATTTCTGAAAGCATTAAACCAAAAAAGAAATGAGGCACTCTGAGACTAGAATCTGTTCTTGGAATATAAGAGTTTAAGGAACATAAAATATTAATGTTCCTGTGGAAGGCACTGTCAAGATTTCATCCAGAATATTATCTGCAAATGCTATCACCAATGTTCAGGAGCAGCTCACTCACAGAGGGGCTGGTGAAGAGGCAGCTCTGAGGTTGTTTAGAGGAACTGAGAGTCTGTGTCAAGAGAGTGAGAAACTGATCTTCCTGATTGTAAGAGACCAAGGTCCTACAAAGCTATGGCTTCCACAAATGAATCTGTGAGAGAAAGTAAAATGGGAAGGAAAACTACATCAGCCAAAGGTCAATGACTGATTAAACAGAATGGAAACCCAGTGCTTACAAATACTTACAAATGCATTCAGGCTGAAATTGGAATGTATTTAATCACTGAAGAGACTCTGAGACTGTGAAACAGCCTGGCTAGCAGAGTAACAGGATGGGAAACCTAAACAGTTTTAAGACAGCTGAGCAGTTTATGAAATTAATTAGATAACAGGGTCAACAGCCGAGGACTTGAATTTATGATTCAAAGGTCCTTGCCTCCTGAAACAAAATCAGTCATTCCCACATCTTAAAAATGTAATTTGTCCAGTGCTGTTGAGAGAATATCAGGAAATCAATCAAACTGCAACGTGCAGTGTTTTTCTTGGCTATGTTTCTGTGTGTGTTTCCAGGCATGAGGGCTGAGGAAAGCTTGGAAAAGAGGCAATGTTGCTCCCTGGCTGCAGAGCCACACACCAGGCATGGATGCCAAGGCCTCGCTGGTGGCAGGATGAAGCCTCCCCCGTACTTTTTCTGGATCTCAGATCTTGTCGAGAAGACAGGACCTGTCTGCAAGGACAGCTGAGCTGCAGGAGCCTTGCTTTTAAAGATTCTTGACGGTGTGTTTCTGACAGCCCTGCTTCCTCCATCTCCTGCCCGGCCCAGCCACTGTCATCTCTCTCACAGTTTGCCACAGTAATTTCACAAATAGGGGGGATTTTCTCTGACCAGCTCTCCACTGTACAGTACATGCCTTTATGTCCTGTTTCACTGCAGATGAAACCACTTCCCTTCTCCACTCCTGTGCAGCATATCCCTTAGAGGCGTTTGATCTCCCCAGACCTAAAACCTTTTCTTGACAGGGCAAGCTTTCTCTGAAAAAAAGCTTTTCCATAAATCTTTGATCCTTCTTCTAGTACAGAGGACACGGGCTGTATATCCTTCACTCTGTTCAGCTGCAACCATGCAGCCCTTTCTACGATTCTCCCTCCAAGGGACAGGCGGCACACAGTTGCTCCACCTCTAGAAGGTGCATGGCAGTTTCAGCCCTTTCTCCTGTGACCTATTTCCTCCAGTAACTCCCCAGGCTGGCAGCTACCTTGTGCTAGGTGCTACTCCCTCCTCTCCTCACCACCCTCTAGCCGACGTGACAGTACTCGGTGGTTATTTCAAAGGCAAGTCACAAGAATTCCTTCAACTCCATACTGACTTACAGCCTTACAGAGATACATCCAAAGGTTTCTGCAGAGACTTGCTGCAGCAGCTGAGTTTTGGCATTTCAGTTTTTTCCACTTTCCCATCTCATGCAGCAGGCACAGGACTCTTTATAAACCCTTAGAGAAAAATATCAGTAACAGATCCTTCTGCATCTTCAGCTTAACTTACCTCTGTGCATTCTAAATTCTCTAGTGGGTATTTTCTTCCAGCTCCTGTTTGTGAGACAGTGACGCTTCCTGCCTGTCTCCTGGGCAGTCTCCAGCTCAAATCTCTCCATTTCTATTTTCAATTGGAGATGTGGCCTGGTTTTCAGGTCCTCGAGCTCTCTGGCCCTTCCTACAGACTGATCATGGACCAAGGAATAAGTTCCCATGTGGTTTCTCAGCTTTCAGCCTCTGCCAGGCCCTTCTCTAACGCCCAGAGCACTCCTAGGAGCTACGAACCAGTGGCATTTTCACCACCTGGACTCTAGTTTTGCCTTTGGAGGCTGCAATCTGTCTGGCTTTGGTGGCAGACTGCTATGTCCCTGTCCTTCCAGGCCTCTCTCCAAACCCACAATACAACCAAGCAGAAAGCTTCTGTCTGGCTCAGCTCTCAGATAAATTTGTTTGCTCAGTCATGCTCAGTTTTAAACCACATTTCCACCACCTCTAGATGAGGCTGCCTCCTCTCCCCAACTCTCTCCTGACCTGGGGCACATCTGCACACCATGCAGTGACTGCCAGCAGCACCCACAATGCCAAGGCAGAAGCGAAGCGGTTCCTTCTTTCCCAGAGCCCTGTCCAGCCCTGTTGCTCTCAGGGAACCTGCAGCACGCTGGCAGAGCCTTACCTCAGTTGGTAGCCTGGAGACTAACAGCAGCTTCTCCAAATAATTGAGCTATTGAAGATGGATTTAAGAAAAGCAAAGAAAGAAATAAAAACAGATACGTGATAAACTTAAAGGAGAACTGACAGATGGGAAATGTTGAGGCTCTAAACCCCACGGGCTTTTCTCTGCATTTTCAGTTCTGCTTAGGATATGACACTGGTACATGCCTTATAGCAGTGTGCTGGGCAAAGCCTACAGAATGCACAATATCCAGCCTTAGCATTTCGGTTAGAAAATCAAGTAATAATATCCCCCCTACAACAGCAACAGACAGACACACACATAATGTATGAATTATGTTCATTCATTCTGCTCTCAGTATGGGTGTTCCTCAATCCAGAAATACCACAGCAAGTCCTGCTCCTGCAGCACCAGTCCCTTCCCCAGCCCAGCCTCTGGCCAGCCAGCTCAGCCCTGTGGCACTTCTTAGTGGCACATCCAAACAGCACGTGCCATGCTCTTTTCAAACCCTGATGCTAAACCATTCTGAAAACACACTGAAAGCCAACTCCAACCTTTGACCGTAGGGAACGCTACCTACAGACCACTTGCACATACAAAATCAGCACAGCATCTTGTGCAAGATGAGGACAACTATTGCAAGGCCATGCCAGAATGGAACAGGTCTTAATCTCTACTTAAGCAAGTGGAGAAGGACCCTTCCTTCAAGAGGAGAACCTCATCAGGTGCTCCCTCCACCAGACCATACCACCACTTCCAAATCACGCAGAGCTGAAGCACTGAGCACAGCATTCACTTAGTTGAACCACTGACGATGGAAACTGTTGGAAATTTTCAAGGTATCCATAGAATAATGTGTGTGTCTTGAGCCTCAGAAAAGTTGGGCAGCATTGTGAACGGCCTCAGCACTGGTATATCACTGCTCCTACAGAAGCCTGAACTCTGTTATCATACAACGCCGACCTAACATTCTCTGAGATCGCTCTAACTGCCGTCTGAGCCAGGAGATGTTGGAAATGTTTCCACCATCTCTTTCAGCTGTACAGATTTCACTCATCAAACTTATACCTACAGCAGAAAGTTTCTGAACTGCAACAGAAACCAGTGGCAATGTTTGTTTCTGTGTTGACAGAAAGACAAATGCCATATGGACTGTATGGGTGTCTTCCATCACCAGCCCCATGTAAGATTTTGTAAGCTACCAGCATGGAGGAGGATTAAACAAAATGCATCCAAGACTAAGCCTCACAGAAAAGCTTCTTACAGGCAATGGAAAGGATTTTTCAAATGTTAGACTGTCCCTCCTACAATTCCCCAGTAACACTTTTGGAGCCCTAGGAAAGGAGCTATTTTCATTAGCTATAAATGGATAGAACCAGACATGCAGAGAGAGCTAATTCTCATGTCAGCTTAAGCATATGCTCATAAATTCAAACTTTATTCATGCTGGAGGCACCAGAAATAGTTGCAATGTTTCAGCATATCCAAAAGCATCAGAAAAACTACATAAAACTGTACAATCAGACTGCAAACATTTCCAATTTCAAGTCATGAATTTTTACTCCTCCTCACCCACCTTTAAACAAATTTTACATTTTAAACAAATATTTGTTTTCCATATTTGCAAATATATAGATAGGTGGATAGGTATATCTACCAGCTCCTCCAAACACATTTTCAATTTTGTATCTATAAGCACCCTGATACAGACAAACCACTACTGCTGTAAAGTATCTGTGGGAATGTAACACTCCTCAAAGCCAAAAAGCTTTTGCTCCACTTTGAGTCACAGCCTCGGAGTGGTACCAAGGCCACCCGCATGTGCTGACATAGCTACATACATCTCTATGTATTTACAGCAATAGCAGAGCTGTGTAGAAGGCGGCAGCTTTCGTGGGGCTGAAGAAGCACAGAGAAGCACGGGATGAAAACAAGGTCTGTCATCGGTGAGCATTTGCAGAACTGGCCACAATGCAAATGAGTGGCTGACCTGCATTTTCACACTACTCAGCCCATCAGGAAACCTTCAGGCTCAGACTACAAAGTGTTGTGCGTAGACATCCCCCCGTACTGCCCAGATTACAGCATGTAAAACATCAAATGCATGGAACCACTAAATAACAGTACTTTCTTTAGCATTTCCACCTAGAAATTCCACCTAGATTATCTCTAGGTCACACGTGCACCATTGCTGGCAACCAAAGATTTGTTAATACCTGTACAAAGCATCTGCTGTGCTACCTGCTGTAGGGAGCCTGCTTTGCTGGGAGGTTGGACTAGATGATCTTGTGAGGTCCCTTCCAACACCCACAATTCTGTGTGATTCTGGTGACAGACCCACCAATAACTACCCTTCACAACACACTTGTCAGAACTCTTGTTGTAGCAGTGCCTTTATAATTCACACCACGACTGGGAAATCCATTGCAAACAATCGGCAATTTCCCATTAATGAACTGTGGTAAAAATCCAGTGATGATCTATCACAACCTGGAGTTTGTTTCTCTAACTCACAGATCAGATTAGCTTTAATTATCATAACTCACAATGTGCTAGTAAACATGGTTATTCTATCAGAAAGATCAGTGATATGAGTCCTCCTCCCAGGACACACCAAGTCTCTGAGGTCCACGGCTGCTGTGCAATGACCATACAGGTTGACATTACACACTGTATTGCCGTCTTACAGGTGAACAGGAAGGCACAGCAAGGCTAAAAACCATGGCCAATGTCAGTGTTAGAATCCACGACACCAACTGTTCACTGCACTGCGTCTAAGCAGCAGACGATGTCCTTTCTACTTCACACCGTTCTGTTGAGATAACAAATCCTAAGCTCCTTCCATCAGTGACTTGAGCTCAGTATCTTAAAAAATACTTGAGTAACTTCAAATCAATTGGCAGCTTTTCTGTCTCTTTACTGACATGTTAATGTTTCACACATCTCAGTGAAGAGCTTATGCTCGTGCTCACATAACCTTAAACAAGCGGCCCGATCTGGAATGAAGCGTGGTATCCAATAACTTCGTTCTGCCTTTTTACCATTCTGACATTTCTACTCTTCTGCATTAAACAAAACCTGGAGGATTTGTGGAACCATATAAAGAGATATTTATATCCCACCACTCTATAATTGTTTAGCAGTTAAAAAAAATGCAAAACGTTTAAAAGATGTAATTCTTCTGATTAACTGGCTAGTGAGCATGCACATTATTGCTGTGCAGAAAGATACAAATTCTTTTGATTAAGTGACTACTAAATATGCATTTTGGCGAAGTTGTTCAGAAAGCTGCACTACATTTAACTCTGTGCAACATGCCCCAACGCATTCAGAGCCAGACTGGGAAGTTTACTAGGCTCTTGCATTTTTTTCCCTTAAAATGTTATTTGTGAATTTAATGCCTGCCAAAAACTAACTACTATGTAGGTAATTGGAGTGTAAATAAATAAACATTCAAGGCATCACTCCTGGATTTGTTCAGTAACTACACCTTGCACTAGAAAGCAAAGTCGCAGGAGAGCACCAGCCATTTGCTGACACTGCACTGCCTACTGCAAAGGCCAAACTCCTGCAGGTGTTAACTGCCAAGGACTCAAATACTACAGGAAAATTCCTATTTTGAACTGGGATCCCCCCAAAATAGATGATGACCTCAGATGTTCACCAATACGAAGAACAGCAAGCAGCAGCAGAACAGCAGGAAGCAGTGACTGGGTCCCAACCATAGGAGTTGTTCGAAGTACTTTTGAAGACTGCACGAAGTCTTAATTTCTTATAATAATTATAATAATTTCTTGTGATCTTTTGCACTTTGGCATTCTTTCAATTTCAGTTCATAAAGACTAAAACTATACAAGAGAAAAACTGAGGTTTTCAATTCAGCCATAGCTTCCTGAAAGCCTCCAAGCCTCCACGTACGAGACCAGCAAAGGTGGATGTGATACATAGGAATATTCCAAGTGATGTCTGTGCTACATAGAACGATACCATAATATTTTAATTCCTACAGTGCATAGGGCACTGTTGTAGGTGTATCTAGAATTTGTCTTTCCTTTCGTCTCCCCAGCAGAAAGCTTGCTTTGAACATTCTGGCAGCCAGAAGGGCTAGTGGAGCCCTGGGGTGCCTCAGGCCCCGCAGTGCCAGCCGGGCAAGCGAAGGGGCTGTCCTGCTCTGCCCTGCGCTCTCCTCCAGCACAGGTTTCCTGCAGCACTGCCCTGGAACTAAGCCATTTCCGATTCTAACGGTGCCCAGCCCGAAAGGAGTTTGCCCTTCTGGAGGACAGAGTCAGTAAACAGCAATACACAACTATTACCAAAGAAACCTAAGATGTAGAAGTAATTTATCTTCCAGTCTTAAATTTCAGATGTCTAGAAAACAATCAGGAAAACAAATTGTGTTGGAAACATATGAATGAAAGCTCACTGGTTATAGATTTCCAAACCATAGCAACACTGCAAAAGTGCCTAAACAAGTAACACATGGCTGGAATAATGGTCTCCAAAGGCTTAGTTACTTGTATCATGAGGCAGTGGTAGTCTCTCTAAAACAATGCTGACTGCTCTTCTACAAGTAAGCAATTGATAAGGCAATTAAAAATGCATGACAATGCACAGAGAGCAGGGCTGGAACAGCGTCACATAGAGCATCATCACCTTTGATGCCAATGAACAAGATGGGCTGAATTAAAATATTTGTGAACTGGTCATGAAGGAATCAGAAATTACTTAGAAATATTCTGTAATCAATCATTTTTAGTGTTCTCCCTTTCTAGGTATGCAACTCTACCAAAAGCAAAGAAAATAAAAGAAAGAGAAGGGAAGAATATAAATGTGCAAATAAGATGCAAGAAGAATAACAGCCGCATAAAAAAAAAAAAAAAAAAAAAAAAAAAAAAAAGAAAAAGGTAGGGACACTTTTGTGCCTCTGTGTTAAGTGCCACAAAGCACTCCCTCTATCTTTCCAAACACATTACTCTGTCACAGCCATTATCCATTGTATGAAGCAACAACAGGAAACAAAAATGAGATCACAGGCTCAAAATGCCAAATTCTGCATGACTGAGGCTCATCCCTTTAAACTGCATTATCTTGGAGACAAATTGAATAAAAACAGGGGGAAACCAGCTGCATTTCTCTGCATATACTTGGCTCTGAAATACACAGAAAGAGCACTGACTCCTTTGTGTGTGGATGTGTTCCCAATTTTCTCCTTGCTGAAGTTACTGCCCCGGCATCAGACACAGTGTCTGACATCTCCCTCACCTCTAGGCTGAGGAGGGAAGTTGTACGATGCCTGGAATTGGAGGAGAAGAGGAGAAGATGCTTCAGGGGGATGGCCAGCTGTCAGGATGAAAACATAACAGGAACAGACAATTGAGTAAACGGGTGAGGAAAGGCACACCCCGAGAATTTGGTTCACAAAGAGCAACTGGACAAAGTAGGATTTGGATTAGGAGAAGAGAGAAGAAGGAAATACTTAACAACAAAGAGGGAAAACAGAGGAAAACGTTTTGAGAAAGGAGTGAATGGAAAGGAAGAGAACAGTGCGAGCCATGAGGATCATAAATAAAGAGAACAGCAGAATAAAAGATGTAAGGGAATTTTAGCAAACAGAAGAAAAAAGGATATGCAAATGTTAGCAAAATTTAGGAAAACGAAAAGGGCAGAATGGATCAAAAGAAAAAAAAAAAAGTAAAAGTGAAAAGAAGAGAGAGAACATCTAGGCATGCCTAAGTCGCAAATGTTCAATTATTTGCAATGTTTGGGATTTCATTTGCAGAAACAGGAGAGCTGTTAGCTAGGACTACCAACACAACATCATTTAAGAAGGATTTAGAGAAGAATTTTTCATTCTAACTATAGCCTTAAATGGAGAATCACAACATCACTGCCTCCTCCCTGTTCAAGCACTCATTCTTTAATCATCCATCTTCGGCACAGCACGGGATACATTTTAAAACTGCTTTGCAGGATTTTAGCCACACAGCTCCCATTGTGTTTAATGGGGATCCTGTGAACAGAGCTCTGTATGAGGCTTTCAAAATGCACTCCCAAAATCTCTAAATAATGCACTGGTTGAACATTACCCCGCTTATTTCTTATAGTACACAACTAAAATGAAACAAAAGTTAGGTCTTTCGTACAAGTAGTATTTATTGGGAAGCTCATCAGTGCTTCCTATAAGGCTATTTTTCCTCTCTATAAATGTATAACATGACTATTTCTGATTTACTTTTTCCATAGTATCCAAAACAACAGGACAAACAAAAATCAACCACATTTGCTTCAGAAAGGAAGATGCAACAGTTAACACATCTGCCTGAGATTTGAGAAGCACTTCTTCAAGACTTCACACTGTGACAGGATACCTCTGTGGCTTTGTTTCAGATTTTCCTCTGAAAATTGATTTAACAAGTTTCTATTTCATAATGGCTTTACGATGGTAATAAATACCAGTGAAGTATTAATCAAAGATCCATCAGATACAGAAAGAATGCTTTGATATTCATCCCCCCTCTCCCTTCAAGAGGTGGGCTGTCTCCATGATCAGGTCTGAGGTAACATGAAAGTTTTGAGAAATACAAATTCTTGTCACCTGTGCTCTAACAAAGAAAATATCTTGGTTTCTGAGCTTTCACCTTTGAGAGGCAGCATTCAAAATAAATCCATGAAGATGCATTTTAATCAGCTTTCTTGCACCCAGACAGTGGATCATATTTCATCAGGCTTTGCAATATGATCCAAATAGCCTCAGCTACACAAAAAGCTTCAGGTATTTCAATTTCAGGAGACAGATCCTCACCCTCTGCAGAGCAGAACAGAATTACTGCAAAGAGAAGGCTGGCACATCCACTAGGCAAAAGTTTGCCCATGGAACAGCAAAGAGATAACATACAGAGTCCACACTTCTGGCTTCAGAAATGAACGTCAGCTGCAGCGTTAGTATCGACAGCTCACTACAAACATATGCTGTTACCTGACCTGTGCAACTTGTGCTACCATGAAAGCGGAAGGTCATTTTAGGAACACATGTACTTATCTTTAGATAACTCAAGGAATTGGGCTCAGCAAATAAAATAATTCGGTCACGAGCTGATTAGGCACTTCTTTCTTAGACTTACAGAACAGATACTGGACATAAAGGTCTGCCATTAAAACCTAGGAAATACCTGCAGCACAAGAAATTCAGCATTTTGCAAGATTCTGAGTTTGTTAATGGAATGCAGAAAAAGTAGATGATTAGAAACTGTCTACCAGCTTCAAACTGTACCAGCATGAATTACTGCAAAATTGAATAACTTTGGGCAGAAGTCATTTCATTGAACTTAACAGTTCATTTCACAGAATCAGGGCCTTTGTTGTCTTAAGTGGAGAAAGAGCATGAATTTTAGCTAATCTGGCGGAAACAGAGCTTCACAGGCCTGCTGTACAAAGAAATAATTTAGTAGCTCTCCTGAGGGACCTCTCCCCCTTCTAAGCAAGAATCAACACAAAGGAAATGATCTATTTGAATTCGTAATTAAATAACATAAAAAGTTGAAAGAAAACAATCATTATCTTATAATATACCATTGCAATGCAGGAGACACAATTTAGATATCAATGTTCACAAGGGGAAAGGGCAATAACAGCAAAAAGCAAAAAAACCACAAAAGAGAGGCTGGGTTGGCCACG
>VXAV01004112.1:442674-510067 GCA_013399715.1 Alectura lathami
CCCAATTTTAAAACAAAAAACCCCCCCCCCCCAAAAAAAAAAAAAAAAAAAAAGAGCTTCTATGTGAAGTATGAGAAAGCAGTATTTATTCTTTTTGGTTAAGTATCCTTCTTTATTTTTCTGCAGGTGACCACAGCAGTGCTCAGCCTTTTTATCAACAAATACCTTCCCTGTGTGTTTCTTCAGCATTCCCTGAGATAAACACTCTGAAACTACAAATTCAACAAATCCCATCTTTACTCTCATGTACACTCAATGACAGGTGCCAGCACGTATCTGTCTACGGATGAGGTGATGATCCTCTACCAAATCTCTGTGTGTTAGAAGTCTGCTCATCTACACTCTGCTGGGCTTCAACTTCACACTGTTGAAATAGTGTGATATATTTTTAACTGAAAAATGTTGCAACAAAGACTTTTTATTGCTCCTTACTATATTTCACACAATCAACCAACTTTATGGCAGTTACATAAAATGTTTTGATATAGCTCTTCCAAGTGAAAGCTGTAAATTATATGAACAAAAGATACTGCCAAGCTTTCTCCTTTTTTTCTCACGCATATTTCAGCGATTACAAGTTCCAGGTGGGTATTAACAAGACAAACCCTCACATACCCCTCTATGGACAAAATATGTGAAGCTTACTTTTTGGTTTGTGGGTTTTACCCTTTCTATTAAAATAGTTCTCTAAAATGTCTCAATTTGCTATATTCTTTACAGACATATAAGAACTCCTGATTAACTCAAAAAGAATTTGTATGACTAATTGTATAAATTTTCATTTCCCTTAAATAGTCTCTCCATTTTTGGAGACAAATATGACCAGTTTTGCTTTGAACAAGGTTTATGGTCAATGAAGTAACTCCCAAGTGCAGCACTGCAACATGAGATGCTCAGAGACTCAATTTTATAGCAGGTAACTTCCCCCAAAGAACAAAAGGTATTCATGGTATTTTAAGCAGGTGAATGCTCACCAGGGATAGAATTTGGTTTAACAAATGAGTACCTTTGAGTCAGGCTAAAATCATGGTTCAGAAGAAGATGAAAAGTGAAATGTAATCACCCAAGAACAGAAAATTCATAAAATAATCTTAGAATGGTGACATCAAATGCCACCCTATTTATAATTATTTGAGTTGTAAATACAGGTAAGTCCCTGCAAGTCCAACATGTGAAAGCTTAACACATGAAGGCTCAGACTGGGGAAGACAAGCCTACACAGTGCTTCCTGTCAGAAGCAATTAACTTTGCCTCCCAGAAAAGCCTCTGCTGCAGCTGCAACAATTCCCCAGAATACAGGTCACACATTGGGAAGAAAGGCTGCACTCACATCACAGCACTCCTCTGTTAGGGTTTTACCCAGTGCTGAGACGTACAGAAATGCCTGTAGATGGACTTCCTCATTTTACTGCTGCATGGTGCTAAGTGCGTGGAACGCGCCCCTGTAAGCAGCACTGCTAGAGCTGCTGGATGACCAGAGCTGCCACTTGGAGAATGACTGATGGGATCAGAACATCCTATATATTCCTACAGCATAGCAAAAGGAAAGAGTATTCCAGGTGTAAAGAGCCTGTGGCCTAAACAAATCTCTCACCATATCGCCCCAACTGTACTTACATAGGGTAGCATTGTAGATAAGAGATCTAGACTATTTCCCCTATCTGTAGATATTGTTTTTTGTTTGTTTGTTTGTTTGTTTAATTAATAGCATCTCAGAGAGGTACCTATCTCAGCCAGACAAAGAAAGGAAACACCCCAAACCTCCATATCAATTGTTTCCTCCCCAGGCCATGACTCTGGCAGGACTGTGGAAGGAGGATACAGAGACTGTCTTCCCACAAACCAGCAGAAAACACTTTGATGCTGTCAATAGGAAACACACACACACCTACTAAAAGGCAGGGATGTGTCTTCAACTGGCAGATATAACTCAAAACAGTTTTCACCTTAGCGCAAAGCTCATTGCAATCAAGCTGATCTACACAAAACAAGCAGTCTACAAAATACTAGATTGGCTTAAAAATTAATTACACTCAGCAGGAAGAATTTGATTTATCCAGATTAGTTACTAAAATGCCTGCAGGGCGTAGGTATAATCTTTCCTTCGAAAAGAAATGAATATGTGATTCCAAATGTCATGCTCTGAACATATAATCAATACTCCAATTACCAACGTTTCTACAGTAAACTTCCTTAAAATAATATCAGCCAATTTTTGTGAGGTATCTGAAAGACGAGTAGACAGTTACGAAATCCTACTTTAATACATGGCAAAGGTACTCCATTAACCTGGATGGGTATGGCAAATTTCATCACAGCACGCATAGTTTCTCCAGTAACTTACTAGGAGTTATATGCTATGAAAATACACTAAAGCATCAACGGACTTAGCAAGGTTTACGATCTGTGAATGAGGACACTCACACCTAAGTGACACAATGAAGCACAAAAAAAATGCCTACAAGAAGTCTTCACAGCTGGTCAAGCTACTGCTTTGACAGTAACAATATGAAAGCACAACTACTTTGGTTAGTAAGCTGAACACAATTCACCACTGCCAATTCTTTCATCTTTTTGAAATTTATCCAGCCTTGTCTCTTTCATGAGGCATCCACCCAAAGGCACCAGGTGAGACAGAAAAAAAGAATGATCATGATGATTTCATTGCCAGATAATGACTATGGTTTCAATTTACCTTGAAACTTACGACTACCAGAATAGAAGATAAGAATTACAAAACAGCAATTTTTCTGCTTCTTACAAGGACTGCACAGTATTGTATCAACACTTCGTCATTCTCCAGGAAACCCCTCCATACAATTTACCAAGCTGTGCGATACCTGCTTCTAGACACCAAGGGTCTTTCTTGGTATCAAAGCTTAAAACCTCAGGGACTTAACAGCAAAGAAACAATCTTCCATTTTTTTCCTACACCTTTGGTGATTAAAGTGAGCAACTTCCGACAGTGAAAGCAAGAAACTGGGGGAAAAAAAAATGCCTAGCATTGGATTTATCAGTGTTTTTTAAAAGACTATTTGCAAATACAGTCTGTCTTTGATCATATTCCTAATTACTAGCCCTTAAAAGAGCAACATCTCATCAAGGAGCAAAATCTACAAAACATGGATGTTAACTCTTACAGTGAAAGAAGTCAAAGAATTAGAAAGAGGGTGGATGCACAACGACAATTGTAAATTTGTCTGTAAAGAAGGCAATACTTGTACAGATCCACAGAGATGCAAATAAGATGGATCTGGTCTACGTGCAGTCGGTTCTCTGGAGTCACAGCCATGACAGTTCCTTAAATAACAGGGATTTAAAAAGTCAAACTGAAAATGGAGAGGGGGGAGAAGACAGGAGTTGACTAAAACATGGAAATTAATTTCTAAGTCGAAAATATCATTATCACAACTTGTAAATGACAATAAGAACTCCTTTTAAACATTTTGCTGCAATGGAACTAGCTTATGACATATCTATGAAGCTACTACAGATACAATGAAAGCACCTGAACCATGGAAGAACAACCCTGTGGCAAGCCCTGTGGCTTGCTTAAATCACACACCGCTACACATCAGAGTTATATGCTTTCCACAGCATGAGAAATGATGAGATTTCACATAAAGCACTGACAGAACGAAGTTCTTCAGCCCAACATTTAAAGTGCTGTTAAAGAAAGGACAGTGCTCCACTTCTTAAGTGCGAACTCTCGACTCCCAGTACACAATCAGCTCTATGCACTTCACTGTACCATTCATCTCAAATTCTCTCAAACTTAACACAACCAGTAAGAAAAGTTTCTCCAGAAAGATGCAGTACCTGCAAACAGCCTCTCTTAGCATGAAATTAAAGTCAGGCTCCTGTGAACAGGCTCTCCCAGGGACACTCCTCCTGTGCATGTTCCAGGACATTGCCAGTTCCTTTCTCTGACTTGGACAAATGACTTCCCACAAAAGGCTACTCAGGAACTGAGCTGCTGTTTAAAAAAGCATTACCGTGGCCCCACACTGTGCAGTCAGAGACTCTTCTCATGAAGCCTTCATTACTCATACATTTCAGAACTGTTGCACAGCACACAGGACATCAAAACTAATCATCCTGTCTGGTCCTCCCTTCCTAGTCCGCAGAGCTACTGCTTCCTTGCTACTGGGGAAAACAGGCTTTTTCTCCACCACATGTTTGCTAGTGTCTGACCTACATCATGAAGAAGAATGAATCTTCCACTAATCCACATCCTAATAGCCAGACTTTCTTAAACCCCGAACAGGAAAGCCAGGCATGTGACAAGAAGCATTATTGCTTCCCCCACCTTTCAGTTAATATTCCTGCTCCTTAGCTTTTTTTTATATCCTCTTGTTCTCTTTGCAAAATGATTTCAGAGTGAATTAATGACATTTATAATAATCTGCTATGTTCATAAATTACAAAGATATGATCTGCTGCTACTCCATTTATCAGAAAGCTAGGTATCTCCATTGTAGCTTTTAATACAATAAACCTTTTAAATCAGCTTTAACAGAACCCAATCAGAATGTGCTTAGAGTAAGTAATATTCTGTGCTGGACCTGCAACTTCTTTACTGAGATACACTCATCTATGCTGCATCTAACTATGAAATCCAAAATTATACAGATCTTTTTTTTCCTTCCAAAGATTTTGTTCTTAAACTGCTTTGGGAGCTTACAGACGCACAGCACCAGGTACCTGGAGTGTTCATGTTCAGAATTAGCGAGAGGACTGGCACTTACTGAACATTTCATCCCACTAGAGAGGCATTGTGAGAAGTGTGTACCAGATGTTTTTCAATCTAGGGCCACCAACGCCCTAGGAAAAAACCTTTAGGAAAAAAAAAAAAAAAAAGATTAAATTTAAAGCTCTTGTATTATCACTAGCATACTAGTGGTTAGGCCATGGAGTTTAGGAATCCAGATAGGAAAACAGTTTCATGACATACTGAAACATTGTTCTCTCCCACTTACCCCCAATTTTCACGTCATTTTAATCATTTTAGTATTTTTTTTTAATTACCTCAACGCTGCTTAAAAGCTCTGATCAACCATTACCTCACAATGCTTTTCAGGTGGTAAGCACAGGCTGTTTGATGAGGTTACTTTCTTAAAGGAGAGGAGACCCAGTTGTAAGACCCTTTTCTACTCTGATCTCACTGCGGAATTTAATTCCAAACACCTGAAGTCTTGAACATCTGTCACCAAACCTTAAAGTCTGTGACAAGCATTGGGTTTTGCTTTATTCTCAAATTCAAAATCCTGACAAGAAGCATTTCAGTAACTGCTTCCTCAGCAAGCACAAGTTATCTGAATTTACCTTTCTTGATTTTGGAAAGGGAGACAGGACCTGGAAAGCTTCTTCCCCCTTCCTGCTCGTTTCCCTCAGCACTGGCTGTTCTCTTAAAATAAGTTAGTTGGCTGAGCCTGAGCAGAGGGGTACATTTTTTTTTACCAGGTAGGTGGATCAGATTTGCAGCTACCAAGGTTTTCGTTCAGTGTTTTAAGTATCTCCCACTCTACTTGTTGATGCTATGTATAATTTCACAGCAATATTAGTAAATAGTTCAGAACTTCTCTGCTTCCCTAGTTGTAAAGCATCACTATTTTTATCAGGAGTCGACAAAGGAAAAAAATTCTGAGACCTTGACTCAGTTTTATAATCTTTTTGTAAAGCCAACTGATTTAGATACAGAAAAACAAAGAGCAAAACATGTTTACAGAAGTGTTCCTTCATAGAAAATTGAAAACTTCAAGCTAAGTACAGACTGAATTATTAGCAAGAGATAATATTGTTAGACTTGTACTAGCTTCTTTGCAAATCTTCTCTGTTTCCATGGACCAGGAAGGCAACTGCACTGTCACTACCACCAGATAATGCTTTTCCTGTTTTTAAATTAATGCATTTTTCAAACATAGATTTTAAATTTCTGAAAGCGTGATGATTTTTCCTCTACAACACTGCTTATCTTCCTAACATAATTTGCTGAACGTTATTTCTGCAAGAGATGCATGCACCTCATCAAAACCACTGCTGCAGCTGAAATAACCCAGCTAACTTTAGATGGGCTGGCTCAGATCCTGACCAACAGCACTGCATCGGGGAGCCTGGCGCAGTGCAGCCGGCACAACGCTCACCCCAGAAACGGGCAGGCTTAGGGCGCTGCTCAACACACTGCTTCTGGGGCTGCGTTACGTGCTGAATGCCAGCTCGGACGCCTAAGCATGTTAGCTACCATCCCAGTTTGGATGTCTCTCTACATGTTCTGGAGGGAGGAGGAGCATTATTTGCTTTTTAATTTATCTCTGCAGATTTACAAGTTATCAGTTAACTGTAAAAGCAACGTATTTCTTGGAAAATCATAAAAGAGCAGGTAAAGCAAGTATGCTCTCAGAATGCCTGCAATGGGATCTTTTGCATTCTTACTAGCTTGAGCAAAAATACATGCACACAACTCATAGTGGCAGATGCACTTACAGATTTTCCTTAGAAGTGTTAATACAAATAATTAAGTTATGAGGTACAGAATACGATACTCGTATTTTTTATTTAATCCCAATGCATTTACAAAATTGATAGTGATATCAGAAAAATTAGCAATGTTTTGTTCTTGTATGTTCTGCAGAAATAAACACAATCAGCACAACAACTGGCCAGCACTTTTACAAACGTTGAATTAATCTCAATACTGCAGACATAAATTTCTGTTAGAACTACATAAAAATATATGGGGGCTAAGCAAGATGCTTGAAATAAAATATATGCTCATCTATTATATTTATGGGATCACAAAATCACTGGCCCACTCCAATTTAAGCAAGACAGAATGAAATCACATCCTCGAAAGAATTAGTTAGAGAGTCCTAATCCTTCATCTTCTAAATCCAGCCCTACCTCCCAGCCTTCGTGTTGTTTAATCTGGAGAACAGAGGCCTGTCATCTAGTTCTCTGAATTCCATGATGATTAACCCTTCAAAATGAGAATGCATGGCACAGACTGAAGATTCAAAGTGATTAAGATTCCAAATCTGACTCACACAGTATTTTTAACTACAAATGTGCCTAACGGTTTGAGATACCTTTAACAGTAGCAAACGCACAACAAATGTCAAAGTCTCTCCTGGGTGCAAGAACAGTAACACTGGCTATCCAGACACTCAGCTAGCTGTTTCAAGGGAACAGGTAGGAGAAGACAGACAGGACAGGACAGTTCAGTTCAGGACAGCAGGAAGACAAGGTGCAGATCAGGAAAGGAAGACGTGAGGGCAGTGTGAACACTGGGAGGACTAGGAACATTGCCTGTGCTTCCACTCCCAGTAAGGGTACTGCTAAAGAAAGTCCTGCCATTTACTCCCAAACAACTCACCTATGGAAGCCCACAGGCAATGTACATGGTGCCAGCTGTATTTCCTGACAATATTCTTCACTCATCAATAGTGAGCAACTAAGCTCAACCAGAAGAAAAGCACCTGCTTTAGGGAGATGGCAGTAACAGATGTGCTCTGCCTGCAGTTGCTCAAATGAGCAGCAAGAACCTAGGGACCTTCTGTCCTTCACACCTGTTGAAACAGCTAACCCAAAAGTTAGGGTTAAGGGTGAGAAGCAAGTGAAAAGGAGAAAGGCAGATACACATAGGACAATGAATTTCCCAAAGATGGGGAGGCGATGTCCTCTCCAACACCATGTCCTCTTATCTCTTCTGTCAATGTATCAGCTTAGCGTGGCTCTCATCCCACCTGTGGGCACAGTAACAAACTCAGAACCATACCATGAACTGCCATTCAAGCGAAGAAGAGAGAACACAGTGAGATGTAAGCAGCCACTGGCTTCAACTTTCAATGAAAATAACAGGTTTTGCAAGCACTGCAAGTTTAAGACCTGAGAAAAAAGACACAGAAAGGTAAGTGTGATCCTAGGATGCATCAGATCTTTTATTTCCAACAGGGACTGGGCAGTATTCATGCCACTGTGCAAGACACTGGCAAGGTCTGTCTGAAATACATGCTCAGACCACCTACCTTCAGGAAAAACTAATCAGGCAACGTATATTTACAAAAGGAAACTGATGAAAGAACCAAAAGGCATAAGCAGAGCACCATGGTACACCTTAGAGCAGTCTCGTACAGAACAGCTGTGCCACAGCAACAGTCGGACAGCACAAGCACGCTGCAGTGGGGGCCGTCAGATCGTAGAAGGATTACGTGCCATGATCGCTCCTGGCGAGGTGGGGGATGAAGTCTCTTGGCCCAATTTTAGACCCTAAAGTTTATGGGCACCGAATGCCTGTCGAAGCAGAGTAAGTCAAGAAAACGGCAAGAGTGAGCAAAATTAGCAGATTACATTATGAGTTACAAATTATTCTCCACCACATGCATGCTATTTTGTATTTGTAACTATGTTAACACCCATATTAGAATGCCAGATTATTTTAAATAAAGACCCTATGTATTTAAAATGTCACTAACTTCATGTATTTATTTTATTTAAGATTTAAAATGTTATTAACTACTCAATATCCTTCATAAATGGGAAGGCTGTGTTATGAAGAACTGAGACAAAATCACGAGGCAGTGTTTTTCCTGTTAGAGTTTTGCCAGCCTCAGTACTGCTCCGGTAGCAGATGCCAACCTAATGATAAAAGGTTATTTCACATATTATATACAGCAGATGGCAATGATTCAGAAAGAATCTCACTCCTTAATTCAACAGGATTAGGAAACCTCTTGCAACAGCCTCAGTCACATTCCTCATCCTGCCGGCAGCACAATGGATCACGACGCATGTGCTTCACATCGCCGCCACCAGTATAACTGTCCTAACCCAAGCACACTGATTGAGAAAACACATATAGTGCTGCCATAAACACCAAATATGTCACAAAGTATGCAACAGAGGGCTCACAGGGAAATGGAGGTAAGCCTGGAATGCTTGTTATTTTGCAATACTATAAATTTCAGCAATTCAGTACAAGACTACAAGAGCTGAACAAACCCCACAATGTTTCCAGTATTTTTACAATACTCACTGAAGTATGGAACTAGTGAAGCCAGCGACCCATTTAACTTCTCTCTGTCCACTAACATTGTCCTTAACAAAACTAAATCCAAATGCTCTCTGCGAAACTCAAATATTAAAAAAAAAAAAAAAAATCCCTCATTGCTCCTCTAACAGGCTCTACAGTAAATTCACACCAGTATAACATACTCTCTCATTATTCACTGCTGCATACCCTTAGACAAAATGAGCTCTTTTCTCTGGGAATGGTGGAGATATAAAAACTGAATTTGACAGACATTTGCCTTGCATTGACAACTGGGTCGGTTCTCGACATTTTTTCTCTGCAGTTTGAGAACATGCCTAGTAGCAGCAGGAATGTACAGTGCTTGACAAGTTTGAGAAATGTTTTGTCTTGTAGCAGAACTCACACTCCAAGTTATGCTTGCATACACCAAGGCAAGGGGAGGGATTTCACAGTACAACACTGTTAACACAGATTCGTTTTGATAGACCAGAATTCTGAGTGTAACTTTGAACTCAGTCAACTCCCTGGGTTTTTAATCCGCTGATTACAGCCTTACCTCATTTTCAGAAAGTAGTACAGGTGGTCAGAATGTTCTGGTTCCTCAGCTAGTTTTTCTAGTGAGAAGGAATACACACAAAGGCTTGCTGTTATTTGCTCATTATCAATACACGATCTATACACAATTAGCTTTCTCGTGTCAGTAGGTACAAACTGAGAGGAATCCGCCAGCTTAAGACAAACAGAACACAGCAATAAAACCACAATCAACTCAGTGCCTCTAAAAAGGCGTTAGGATGATGGATGAAACCCATAGCAAAAGAGAGAAAAAGGTTACCTTCTGATCAGGTGAGACCGTATATCAGCCCCTGCCACATTCATTCAATTAATAGACTCTGCAGCTTGCCAGCACCGATAAGGGCACCAAAACTTAATGATCTAATCTGTACTCCTGGAGAATGAAAACTTAGTTCACAACAGACACCTCACTTGGATTTACAGTGCAGCCACAATGCATGGCAAAATGTATTTTCTCTGCTAAGCTTGAAATGCGTTGGCAGGAAAAAAAGAAAAATTAAATTTCACAAACACTGAAGAAAAGGAAGGATTAAAAAAGCTTGCAGAAAAAGGTATGTCAAGGTCTAAAGTGCACCCCAAGATCCTGTTCCAAAACAAGAGACTGCAGAGATCTCTGTTTCCTGGCAGCTTTAAGCCTGACATCTCTCCCTAACCACTTTTCTCACGACAAACCCAGCTGTCCCTCAACATGCCACTTCCCTGCTGTCTGGAATGGTACTGAAAGGCAAGAAGAGCAAAATGCCCTATCTTAAAGAAAGTAATTGAACTGGAATTCAGTTATTATGAAATAGAATGATACAAAAAAAACCTTCTCCAAGGTCTAAGTAAACTAAGAGTGTGTATCAATGTGAAGTCCTCAGTGCTCTCGCGATGTGAGAGCAGGACTCGTGCTTGCTCTGCATCCTTTTGCAGCGTGCTGTTAGTTATCTGCCTGCCACAAGAGGAGCTCATTGTTTTAGGCAACACAATGCTCAGCTGACATACCTCAGACAGTAGTTCCACAACAACCTACCACTGTTACTACACTGCGTGCAGGGAGGATAACGGATGCTTTCTGAAACATGCATTTAGCTGATGCTACCTAACACACATGGGTACTGAAAGGCAGCACTGCCCAATTTGTAAAATTTGAGATGATGAGGCAGGCACTACTAATGGAGTTAAAACCATGTTACTCCGAAACAATCATTCATATCAGTCTACATCTTCTTACAATATCTACAAACCGAAGCATACATTAAGGCTGAAGATAATCACATTAGGATTTTTGCCAGTGCCTTACAATTGGCGCTACCTGTGCCAGCAGGCAGAAATTATTACAAAATTGTAGCAAGTCCCTATGGAGTCAGGTATTATAACCGCGTTAGTCATATAGCATGATTACTGACACTGCAAAAAAATAAAGATTTCAAGCAATAAACCCCTCACAGGCAAAGCCCATGGCCGTTACCTAGGTCCAGCCCTGCCATAAGCCTGACACAGTCAGCTCCCACCTTGCACGTCTAGTGCGGCCATCTAGCACCCTGCAGCAGGTGGGGAGGATCTGGCACACCAATTTTCCTTACTTATTTGAATAGCCTGAATCATGCCATATGATTTGAAATGGCATCGTTTGTCCTTTAATGCTCTTTTCATCCTTAAGAAGAGAAATGTCCCCTCCTCCCCAAGGGACATTCACTCTGCCAGGTCTGGATCTGAATTCAGCAACAGTCCCAAGACTTTTCCTCAAACAGGACAGAAGAAAAAGCTCATAGCTGTCCTTGCTGATACTGATGGATTAAAAACAAGCTTGTTTTTCTGTTTCAGTCATTTCTCCTCTAAGCAAGTTTCATGACAGGTTTTAAGAAAATGAACAATCTACATCCATGCAGCTGAAACAAACTCCTTATGCCTTCAGGGCAAAAATCCCTGAGGATACGTCTGTAAAGTGTCTAGCAAAACACAGTCCCAGTCAGGGATGAACAATGAGAAGAACTAGGTCTCTAGGCCTGTACAGGAAAAGCAAACCCCATCGTGTCCTTTAGTGTTTGTCATACACTCTGAGTAGCGGAACTGTGAAACATAGAGTTTGTGACTAATAGCTTTTCAGCTTTAAAAGCACATGCTGCAACTTTTAATAATCATATTTGAAATTTGGTCATAGGGAAAAACACACACTTAAAACATTTTGATGAAAAAAAGAAAAGACTATAACTATATTTTTAAGTTGCCCTGTCCAATTTGGAGCACTGACAACAAATGAACTGCTGCCTGGACTATTACATTAGAACAATGCTGCAGAATAATTACAAGTTCTAAGATAAAATTAAAATTACCATAATAATTGTCCTGTGAAACAATCCAATCTATGCAGGCTACAAATTGCTACTAGGTTGAAAAACTATATTACCACCTCAAGTCAGGCAGAAAAATTATTCTATTTCCATTAGTTAGTATAGCTACTTAAGAAGTTATGCAGAGCCAGATGACAAACTGATTATAGTTACAAATTATGCATTGGTCACATTTAGAGACCAGCTCCACACTTGCACACCAGCACTAGGATTCAGCTGTGCAAACCATAAGTCAAGGTCCTGTGATGGTTCCTCGCTGACTGGAGCAAGTGGCCCAATCTCTAGGATCTATAGGGCCCGATCTATAGGGCCCACCTCCAGACAGAACAGGCAACACCAAGTCGGGCACATCTTAGTGCAGGTTTCTCTATTTTGTTCTCCTTGGAGGACGCCCTTTTCTCCTCTGGGCCTTGCACACTCATGAAGAGCAGACAACCTTGTCTCAAGATCTCGTCAAGACAAAGGACTCACCTAATATTTATGCTGAGAAGTAACATTTGGGATTTCGTGTCCTTACCCCGTTCCACAAACCTGCACATCTGTACTATTTAAGGCAACAAAGTCCTCAAAGAAACCTGAGCAATTTCTTTCCTCCTGACTTCAATGAGAGCAGAATGCACACTGAGCGCTCTTCTGGGTCAGTTTTATATCTGCTTGCAATTACAGGGGAGGTGTGGGCTTCCCTTTTTAGTCTGTTTTAAGATTGTAAAGGTAAAATGTAGACTCAGTCAGCCAATGCTCCATTGAAGAATTCCAATCACGCTCATAAAAGAGAATCAAGACCATTTAGTTTTATGCCGTCTTTTTAATCATAATATTCCCTCATAATTTAATTTGTTCTGTACCTACCATCATCAATCTGAATATACACCACTGCCCATTAATGATACATTTACAGTTTACAACACAACTTTTATAGGACAGGGAAATTATTAATACAAGCCACCTCCAGCACCTAACACAAAAAGAACCACTGCAAAAATCCTGACTGTAAACTCATGTTTCTCTGTGAACCACCGGTAAGAGAAGCAGCCTGTAATCCGCAAGTTGCGCACCAGTTATTGCTTTTACTAGGTTCATGATCAGCCAACAAAAGGAACCACAGGTGTGATGGGAGCAATAAATTAAATTGGGATAAATCCACGTTATCTGAGTAGTGCATGTAAACCTAACGATGCAGTCAGAAGATCAGCCTTAATTAGCACTACACGTACTCATTTTTGAGGTGCTTCTGGTTTTGGCTCTGCAGGAGCACTGCCTGCTCCCACGAAACACGTCTCAAGGCATGGATGGCACAGTGCATGTGGCATGGGCATCGGCAGTACTGCCAGATGGGAAGGGCACTCCCAATGGAAGCCCCAAAACACTCCTGTGGTTCCCACTCTGTATCCTCTCCCCCCTCTTCCTAGGAAGAGGGTAACTCGTAAATGGAACCGCTGGGCAGCACTACAAGGAAGCAGAGGGCCTTAAAGACAGGTGTAGGAAACAGCTCTGGGAGACAATCCTGCAGCTCAAACCAGGACAATGCTTCTAAAAAGACAGCCTTCAGCTTGCCATGATCAGCCACGACAGACCCTGGGGTAACACCTGCTCTCTGCCTGCTTTCTTCTTGCCATTCTCTCTGTCTAGTTCAACTTCTCTAATCACTTTATGGAACATAATTTCCATTTTAACAGATCTCTTTGAATTACTGCATTCTTTATCAGCACACTGTCTTTCTCTCACAGGTATTCCCTCCACTTCCTTGTAATATCCTTTTGTTACACAAGCACTACAAAATGAAAAAAATCTTTTTCAAGGACAGAGGTACATGTATAATCTTTCCATTCTTTGGTTCAGAAGGAAGGATGTGGCGTTTAGATGCCGAGTACAATAGGCTGCTGAAGACTTCCATCCCACGGTAGATTTGGTAGGGATCATGGCAGAAAGAATTATTGGTATTTTTAAAAGCACTTAATTACAGGAACGGCCTTCTTTTTTAAACCTAAGAACTTTCCGATTATATTAAGCCATTCATCACTACACATTGCTTTGAAACTCAGAAACAATAAAGCCCATTAACAAGGAGAAAGGTAGCATATTGATCTGACAAAATTAGGCAGCTTCATAAGCAAAGGCAGTCTTCCATTTTAACGGTTTTGCAGTACATAAGAACTTTTAAGAAATACACAACTGATCTACAGTTTTATAACTGCAGTCTAGACGAAAGCTTGTCACTTTAAAACATAATGCTTATTATCTCTTCTGCAAACACTGTAAAATTATTCTAATACATTTGGTTGGCAGGAGTTCCTAATGAGACAAGGAAGGGATTAACCTCACATCTCAGGACACGGGAATATCACTGTTTTCCATCATGAAAAAGCTTTCCCAGAGCAGATCATCTGTAGCTGCCGCTGAGGATTTAGCGCCTGATTCCAGCCGTGTTCCAACTTCAAAAGTACTACAAGAGACATACTACAGAGCATTGTTAACCACAACAATTTTCCTCCGAGTACATTAAATTCAATAACAAATCTCTTCCTAGAAGAGTTTCTCAGAACCTACCTAGAGCACGAATGACTGAGTTGAGCACTGGGACCGTAAGTGTTTAGTCTTCTCGTGAAAACTGCTGTGGATCTGTATCTGAATTTTATTAACAGCAAATCGGTCTCATCTTCTGTGCCCAATTTCTTATTTATATAGAAGTAAGTAACATTCCTCTGGGACTTTGCTCATTCTCCAGACTGCCTGCACAGATAATTGTCAGTGCTGGTTTGAGTACAGTTGATGTCTGTGAGTATAATCAAGAAATCCTGGCCCAACTGAATCTACTTAAGTCACCTTAATTCTTTAACTGCTTTTCTTCCACGTTCCGTCTTGTGATCTCAGATCATCCCTGTCAATCTTTACTGGTGTATGCATGCCATTGTTTTCCTTTAGGGAAGACTAAGACACAACAGCTGTCACACATTCCTCCTTTCTCAGCCGCCACATGCCCTTCTATCTCACACCTTCCACGTGCTTTTGTGTTTATAGCTACTTCTCGTCCTTTCACAATCTTTGCCTTAGCTATATACAAATACACACAAGGATGCATATATGTGTGTCTGTGCATAGAATGTATATGTATCACACTTCCAAATAAAAAGGAGACGTTAAGTATGAAGGAGTTTGGTCCCCCACATGAGGGGGTAAACGTGCATGGGTGCACCAAGGGAAGGTAGCAATAAGTGATGATAATCCAGCATCATTAGGGCAGGTCTGTTTTTGAAAAAATGGCTCAGAATTTACAATATCATGTTAAAAGCTAGCATTTTAAAAGATGTTCTCCTTTTAAGAGAATTAACTATTAATTATTAATAAATTAACCTAATTAATGTCAAATGGCTTGACTTAAGGGAAAAATTAAACCTAAGAAAACAAATCATCTTCTGTTGATCTTTGCACATCTCTTCTTTGCAGACGTGCTGTTCTTTCTGTTGGCCCTTGGAATTTAGGTATTTATCATGTCTGGCAAAGGAATATTTTTATTAAATTTGTGAAGGAATGTGGCAGTTTTAACCAGTCCCTCTACTTTCTATTGCATCAAGGAATTGCAGAATAACATGTATGTCATCTGTGACTTTCCTGCTTTCACAAGCTCGAAAGAAACCAAACCATAACATGTTCCACAGGAAAGAAACAGTCAGTTCTTGCACTTTGCATGTTCCAATGCAATTTTCAAAGTACATTCAGAAGAAGAGCAAACCAGTAGTAAGCAATAGAAGTTCTCCTCACAGCCACAGGTCCTACCTACCTTGGAAACACCTTTCCATACATGACTGCACAGCACTGAGGCAGCAGCATCACTCTGTAAGAGTACTTAGCTCCTATATCAGCATTTTCCTTTCGTAAAGGTAAACATGTTTTACAACAGACAATTATCTGTACCTAGAAATATCAACCAAAAATATACTTATTATCGAGCAAAATAAAATGCACAGAGCTGTGAACTTCGACAGATACAGGATTTTACAGTACATAAACACCAAACGTGAACCTCAATCTCTATGAGCAGCAGTAACAAGGGAGTCTGCAATTCCACTGAAATGAAGTTTTCACTGTCCTCTGACATAACATCCCTGTTCTCATTCTCGAGCGTTAATATTATTTAGAACACGCTTCCAAGAGCTTCCTTTAGCGTCAGCGGGGATCTCATTTTGAAAATGAAACAGCCACAGAATGGGGGACTATGGATACATAGCACACACTGCCTAACACAGACAGGTTCTGCCTGCTTGATGACCACGGCGTGGGAACACAGAGGACATTCAAAGCAGCCTGCTGTCACAAAGAAGGAGTGTACAGAGGGGATAATATGTGGACCTGAGTATGGGCATCAGTAACCTCCTGTTAAATTGAGGTGAAAATTTTAATATGCTGCTTTTTTGCTAGACTTTTCTTTATCTGTCTTTACCTAGAAAGGGTAAACTGTCTGCTGCTGCTTTGGTGCTGATCTACTGTATTATGAAAAGGGAAAAAACCAACACTTCGTCCTATTAAACTGTAGTGCTACACAAGAAAACAGAGGAAACAGTATCACTGCATGCTGGGGTAAATCTACAACAGGCAATAGGTTCAACCTTACGGAAACACAACCAGGACATACATTGTCAGTGTATAAATATAAACCAAACCCTGGATTTTCCGAGATACCTACATTTTTGTCTGTGGAAGATAAAGATACATATTCACCTGGAATCCCTGAAAGAAGCTTTCCTCAGCTGAGATCTGCCATGAAACACCACCACACCATTTACTAGTGCCTTGGGGCACTAAAATAAGGCTGGCTCTTAAAGTAGCTTCAGTGCCTGAAGAGTTCAGACGTTCAGGAGCTGCATGTATCTCTGCGTGTGTCTTTAATAACGCCTGAAGCAAATCAGCCCGTTGCTCTCTGAAAGCGTTACATAAGCCACTGCACATCACACAATATAGTCCTGCAAAACTTCTGGTCCTTGCATGACTTCTGTGCTTCGAGTTTACAGATTTTCAGCACTCTGCAGTCACTCTGACCTCACTGCTCATTTTCCTTCTCAACTTCATTATGAAAATACATATAGCTCAGCCAGGCGGTTTGTAACATCAGAATGAGGACTTGAAGGAAACTGAGGCAACACACTCTTTGAAGACAGTATTTATACATAGACCAGAGGAGTGGAAGAAAAAGCCTGATGAAAAGTTAAAAAACTCCTTCTTTCTTTTTGTTGGTCAAACAACATGAAACCAAAAGGTTTAACCCAGACTGTGAACTGAGTGAGGTCCACCTCCCCATACAACTTGGGGTAACCTCCTCTTCAGGGTTCAGTTCAGGAGTTTGGTAAAAACCATTCCTTTATTTTCTGCTACATGAGAACTATTCACAAAAAAAAGCTTCTTGATCTTACTTAAAACTTACTTAAAAGTTCTTGTCATTTCTGAGCAAGGATTAGGAATGAAATAGGTACCTGTGTTTTAAATGCACATAAAGAAAATATGAATATGCTCACTCCATCAGAGTTAACCTAAAAGAAACATCATCCTTTTACTGTGCCAGTTCCAATCCAAAGCCCAGATCGATATCCTAAGCGCTCGGCCAAAGCCCTGCTTACTGTGGTGGCCCTACCACATCCCCAGCAAGTCCAGCCTGGAGCTCAGCGCTCCTGCAGTGAAAGTGCTCTGCCCAGCAGCAGCTCCAGAGCTGACGGTGAGAACCCAACACCAGCTTTTATTCACCAGTTTCTACATAACATTTCACACAGCCACATCTAGTAAAATCTACAGACACCTACAAGCTTGGGGCAGTATGACAAGGTCAGCCATTGACACAAGCGCTATCTTGGTGACAATCTGACTCCCCCAACAACCTTATGTGCAGGTGACCCAAGGAGGGTAACAGCTTTCTGCAGAACTACATGAACGAGAACTGCAGTCAGCTCCTTCTGTGGTATTTCTCTGAGACAAGGAGTGCGCTCCTACCTAGTGTTTTATTCATCCCTGCTATGACAAAATCGAAGGAATATCATCAATGGCTGCAGAAACTAGGCTGAAACACTGTTTATGGTTTCAACTGGCGTTCAGTGAACATCAGACAAATCGCCCAGCCGCAGGGGCTACAGAGGCATGCTCGGTGATGCCTGGATCACCAGCCACGCAGGAAGGCCTCTCAACGTGCAAGCAGGTGGTGATCTCTAGCACTCTGCCACGAAGGAGATGGGATAGTGTCAGAGACTATGAAAGGACGATGTTGCAAACGTGAAGGATCTCTCTGTCACAGCTGCTAGGAAACCGGTCATCATTTCCACCAGAAGAGAGCAAGAGTCAGCAACTGCTGGAGAAAAGCAAGCAGGATGTGCGCACAGCAGCGGACACACAGTCCTTTTACACAGTGCTATCAGATCTGCAGTTGTCACCTTTCCCCTTGTCAGACGTGACAGGCTTAGGCCTACGGTCAGTACGAATGCTGAAATACAGCCTAATGAGAATTACACTCATCCCATTGGCCGGACCCTGACAGATCAAACAAGGGCCATTTCCTACTATTCCAGGAACATCTGTTCTTAAAAGCCCAAGGCAGCTTTCCAGCCACAGACACTGATACGCATAACAACACCATCTTCACTGAAAGAATTTTTGAAATTCACCTACAGGGGTTTTAATGATTTGACACTAGTCTCTTCAATTATTGTGCAAAGATATACTTTACAGCGGTGTCTTCTATTGAGCATGTTCCATTTAGACCACAACAGTAATCCCAATAACTTAAACACAGCTACTTCTCTGACTGCTTTAACATTTAATCCCAGTCTGGAGTCACATGTACGTATGTGCTCAACAAAAAACAATTTGTGTTACCTACAGATGTACAGCAGACAAATGTTATCAATTTAGATTGTGTTTATCAGTGTGCTTCCTAGAGTGATGCTATAAATCACACCCACTGCTTCGGGCAGGGTTGTCGTGTTTCTGCTCCTACTGTTGTGGGAAGATGCTGAAATCAGGGAAAGCACAGTTGAAACTAAGAACAAGGAGATACACGAGACACAGTGGTAGCATCCTGTTCTCTAATGCCCAAAATAAGGGAAGTTCAAGTCGGAGCTAATGTTAAACTGTGAGCTATAGAAAAAAAAAAAAAAAAAAAAAAAAAAAAAAAAAAAAAAAANTGACTTGATTTTTTCCAGATCTGGGTAAAGAGGCAGCAGGCGTAACACCAATGTGAATGCCAACCTGCTGCATATATATCAGAGATAGTAACAGTCAAAATGGAAGAGTCAGACAGTCAGACTGCATGACACTATCTTGGAAGAAACAGGGTGATAGGTACTTACAGGGTTAGTCTGTGCATTTGGGCAACATTCACCTCATGCCAGGAAGGGCCTTATATCATATAACAGAGCAGCTTCAATAGAGCAACAGACCTCAGAGGTTTTGAGAGAGAAAACATCAAAGATTTCACCTCTAGATGAGATTACCCTAAGGCAGTGAAAACATAACTGTATTCAACTACCGTGTAAAATTCTACTTTTAGCAATTAATGATTTTCTTGCAGGATCTTTGCACACCTTTAATACACTCACCTCCAGTAAAATTAGAAAACACATTTAAAATGGCATGGACGCACCACAGCGCAGTTCTGGAAGATAAGTTTGGTTTCAAAAGCTCTTTCCTCCCCTACCGTAATGTTCACGTATGTATCAAACTAACCACTGCCAACTTTAGATGATTCAGCAGATTTATACAGATGTTAAGAAAGAAAGCTTTGATTTACTTCAGACTCTTAGCCTGCAATACTGCTTACTTGGTAAGAACAGAAACGTCGATCAATAAAAAACAAAACAACCTGCCTTCTGAAGTCCTCGACCTCAAACTATCTGCTTATTTGATAGAATAAAGTCACTCAATTTCAGATAGGAACAGACAGCTTTCCTTGCCTGCCTTACAAAGGTCAACTCACAGCTTTCCACAAACTATCATGTTTCATTCTTTCACAGATGCAGACAAAATATTTCAGATGCAGAGAAACATCCTACAGACCACAGCTTAACCTACTGCACTAAATGTATGTGTAGGAATATTTATTTCAATAAAAACTCTGTTCAGGAATTACGCGGATCTAAAAGATTTATGCTCTGTGTTCTTACTTGGGTCTATCTGTATCTGAAATCCAGAACATCTGGGCCCAGAGTATTATTCTTTAGCCATCTTCTTCCAAAGTACATGCAATTTGCTTGATTTTGACATCTCCCATCACCACCTGTCTCATCCCATTTAAGTATTCTCACAGTGAGGAAAAAAAAGATTCAGATCCTTCAAACAAAACAGAATCTTTATGGAGCACAAGAATATCCAGCTGCCAGTTTCATTATTTGCTCAAACAGGGTAAGAAAAATACACTGATTTAGGGGAAAAGCCTGCTTGTATAAGCAAATATCTTAATATTCTACTAAACCAAAGAAAAAATAACCTCTAATATTTATCATGACAAACGTAATGTTTTAAAAGCAAATTAAGTCTGTCGGTGATGCATTATCATAGAATCATAGAATCATCCGGGTTGGAAGGGACCTTTAAAGGCCATCTAGTCCAGCTCCCCTGCAGTGCACAGGGACACCCACAGCTGGATCAGGTTGCTCAGAGCCCTGTCCAGCCTGACCTTGAAGGTCTCCAGGGACGGGGCATCCATCACCTCTCTGGGCAACCTGTGTCAGTGCATGCTCTTCCCAGCATCTGCCCTACACTCATATTCACTCCGAGCACAATGAAGCCAGAGGCAGTTTTCACGATTGGCAGTAACAGGGCCAACTTCAGGTGCCACTAATGAAAAGCAGCACTGAAGTTTGACTTCAGCTGGCACAGGTACTGCGCACAGTCTCATAAGTAACTTGATGCCGATTTAGACTGCGTTCACCTTTATCTAAATCAGAGGTACAAAAATAGACAAACAGCTTTAATCCAAAGAACTTGTATCTCTCTGCTGCTTGACAGATAGGGAAGCTCGCCTGCACATAGCAACTGAAGAAAAAGAATGAATTGATTCGAAGATAGTGAACCTTAAGGATCCTAACTAATAATACAATCATTCTTTCCAGAAGTACTGCGGAACTGAATCAGGCTACCACAGTTTCACAGACTTAAGGAAGAGTCATCCTGAAAAGATCTGAACATGCAACAGTTACCATTTTACCAAGTTTCTGGACATGTTTCTCTGGGGACTGCTTGGTTTCCTCTCACTCCTTCCCAGTCAGGATTGCACCAACTTCAAAGTTTATTTCAAAGGTTAATGTAAAAGTGATTACTGTTCTAAATTCAGGACTTCAGGAAATTCTTCCAAAAACAAAGATTAATGTATGATAATAGAGCCAAATGTTCTAAACAAGAATACTCATAGGGTGGATTTAATGTGTGTATGTCATGCAGTGACTCATCAGAATAAATAAAAATTGAAACCAAAGATTACAGAACAACAACAACAACAAAAAGCAAAAGAAAACAAATATCTTTATCTTTTTTAGAGAAAGAATTTCAGACTTCTGTGAACACTTTGATAGTTTTTGAAATCTCAAGAACTCTAATGGAATTTTTCCATAAACAAAATGACACCAGGACAAATTTCATTATTGCTCTTAACTGCTCTTGCATCTTTGCCTAGAAATCTTGGATCAAAGGAGCAGCATGGCAGACACTGAGCAAAAAACCAAAACCAAATGAAAAACCCTGAAGACCCTAACAACTCCCACAAAAACAACCAAAGGAAAAACCCACCCTGCAGCCTGTTTTCACTGTATTAACCTGAACTGGAACTTTTCAATGATTTGGGGGCCTGAAAGAAGGAGGCCTGAGGGAATGAGCTAAAATACTCCATCCTGATGGAAAACACACAACATAAAATACTGTTCCCTCTTCTGATTCTTCTTAGGTTGTTTTGTTCCTGTTCACAGGACAAAAGCAATAAAAAAATTCTATTAGATGATCAAGATCTCATCTTGCATCACAAGAACAATAAAGAACTCCAATCCTTACAGCAGTCATACAGATCAATATTTTGTCGTAGGTCCTCAGTTCAGAGCTGGCTCCCTTGTCTGTGGAGCTCCGTTCCAGCAAATGCAGGAAGAGGCTCTAAGCATGTCCAAGCAGGACAATCACCCAGCTGGTAAAGGGCATCATCTTTCAGCCACTACTGAGACCGATCAAACCACTGCTGTTGGTTAACAGAAACAAGCAACCAAACAGGGACTTATCAGCAACACCCGCTTTCTGAGAAGTGAAGACCTGGACTTCTTAGAACACTTCTGGGAATTCTGACCAATACAAATCCTAGAAACGAACGCGGTCACCATTATGCAGAACACAGGCACAGGCCTTGTAAGTTTGAACTTATGGTAGCATCCAGCCAAAAGCCTTCCTTAGGCTCCACCCATTCATTCTATCAAGAGGCTTAATCAGTCTGTTTGAACCAAAGCATGTTCCCATATTTTGAACGTAATTCACTTCTGCAACATACCTGGAAAACTGTTCCTGTAGCCCACGCATCTGAGCTCTGCTGCGTTCTGACTCCAGTGTTACCTCCCGTAATCTCTTCTCACTCTCAAGTCTTAAATGTCTTTCTTCCTCCAACTCATGTATCAGTTTCTCACGCTGAAAAACCATAGAAAGTTATTTAGTAACTGTACACGTAAAACACTCTTAGGATACATTTTATATTTAACTTGGGAAAAATCATGGAACAACCAACTATTCAGTCCCATTTTTTTTTTTTTTTTTTTTTTAATTGGCAATAATACACAGAATGACAAGTCAGAGATGGAGAGCCTGTCAGAATACTCCCATCACGATGAGCTGCTCAGACTTCTGCTAAGCTCAGACTCCCAGCAGTCAGTGTGACAGCTGTTTAGGAACAAACACCACCTCCTCCTTGGAAGGGCTTCTTCTTCACTATCGCTCAAAATAAATTTTGCATATAATATTAGAGATCTGTGATCTTGCTTTATAATAGACACAGGAAGCCTGAAACAAGTCATGATGACAACCTGCCACCCATCCCTTAACGATTCAGTCCTGAGAACAGAGAAGGACATGAGTCTGCAGCACGGCTTTTGTTGTTCTGGATGAGGGGCAAGGTTCCCATCATTAGAGCAGAGTTTGTTTGAGCTTAATGAAATACTGTGACAAAGAGTATGTTTGTAAGGACTGGGTATCCAATCAAATCCAAATCCAAATACAAGAGGAATAAAAATGTCATTAATTTTACTAATAGTTCTCAAAGGCCAATAGAATACTCTTGCTGCTAATTCAGAAACTAGAGGACCAAAAAGCCCAGCCCTCAATGCACTGTGCTGCCTGGATGTATCTACACCTCATGGACTACTCGCTTTTTTAAGCTTCAGTTCCAGATACAAAAATACGATATAAACCTGTACCTAGTGGTTACAAAACCCTATTTTAAAAGTAGGCGCATGTGATTTAGGAGGAGAAGAAGAATTAACTGAAAAGTGATAAAAATGCTAATGGAATGAAAAAATGTGTATACAGCCTTTTCCATGTGACCCTGCTGCTACACAGAAATTAAAATAAATTAAATTAAATTTAGTTAAATTAAATTTATCCTTGTGCATTTAAATTAGATAACAAGTCAATAAAAAAAACAAATAAGCAATTAACGTGGTACTACATTACACTCCCCCAGTGAAGAGGCTCCGAAGTTGGCTGCATAAGTTAACTCGCTGTAAAGCTACAGTGGGGACACTACCTATCCGCTTAGAGAATTTTCTGTGTGCTTGGTGCATTGCAATTTGTAGTCTGTCAGATGTAGGTCCATTGCTGACCTAAATTTTCATGACATACCTGCAAAAACTTATCTAGAAATTATACATAAAATTTCATTAGAAAATAACAAAGGAATCTCAGTGTTAAGTCATTAGATGGGGGAGATAGACTATTTGTAGAAATCTTGCAGTTATAAATCTTACTGGATAATAATTTATGATAGCAGTAATCAAGGGGCCAAAAATATGAACATTACCAAGTGGAAAAAGGGTCTTAAAGACAGTGATAAATAAGCAGATGCCACAAGGGGAGGCTGCAAAGGATTAAATGAAATATCTATATACTTGTGGAAAAAATACGGGGAATTCCTCAGAGAATAGAGGGCTTCTGTCTAGTAGGTCATATACAACACCTGGAAAACGGAGAACTGCAAAACAAGAATCCCCCCGCATCTTGGGCTGCATCAAAAGCAGCATGGCCAGCAGGGCAAGGGAGGTGATCCTGCCCCTCTGCTCTGCGCTGGTGAGACCCCGCCTGGAGTGCTGCATCCAGATGTCAAGTCCTCAGGACAGGAGGGACATGGACCTGGTGGAGCGCATCCAGAGGAGGGCCACAAAAATGATCCAAGGTGTGGAACACCTCCCCTGTGAGGACTGGCTGAGAGAGCTGGGGCTGTTCAGCCTGGAGAAGAGAAGGCTCCAGGGAGACCTGATAGCGGTCGTTCAATATCTAAAGGGGGGCTACAAGAAAAAAGGGGACAGACTCTTTAGCAGGGGCTGTTGTGATAGGACTAGGAGAAATGGTTTCAGATTGAGAGAGGGGAGATTTAGGCTGGATATAAGGAAGAAGTGTTTTACAGTAAGGGTGGTGAAGCACTGGCACAGGTTGCCCAGAGAGGTGGTGGATGCCCCGTCCCTGGAGACCTTCAAGGTCAGGCTGGACAGGGCTCTGAGCAACCTGATCCAGCTGTGGGTGTCCCTGTGCGCTGCAGGGGGTTTGGACTGGATGGCCTTCAAAGGTCCCTTCCAACCCGGATGATTCTATGATTCTAAAAGAAACACACTACTGGAAAATAAATATACTGTTCTGACATCTAATTGCTGTCCTTACTGTTACACAGGCACATCCTGCGAGGTGCTGAGCGATCCTTTGTTCTGCCAAAACGGAAAAGAGCAGAGTGCTCAGCACCAAGCAGAAGATACACAACATCTTCAGTGAAGAATCTGTCCCGCAAACAGTAACTCAGGCTAATGACACAGAAAAATACCCTGAGCTCCGCGACACAGCAACAGCTCAACTAAGGCAGCACCCCGAGGAGCAGCTCTCATTCAGCATCATCACTGCTGCAATGGTCTTACTCTGATGCAAGCGGTTACCTTCCTGTGCCTGCTGCCTTCAAAAGCAGATGAAGGTCCCTTCTTCCACCTTGCTACCAGGATCTTTTGAAAGTTGCACACAGCTCCTGCGCTGCTACTGCCTGCAGAATGACTGCACTGTATCTATGTGCACGGCCGCACTGCCACTAACCACAAACCATTTCCTAGTAAAACGTGGAATATGCAGCAGAGATTCACAAATCCAAACCTTCCCCTACAGGTCAAAGAGCAGTGTAAGCTATTTCTAGGTTTCATTTCCCTTTTGCTGGCAGGTCGCAGAATGCTGTTGCTACCATTTACTACTCATTCTTGGAGGAAAGCTTGCATTATCATCCTACACAAAAGACCAACACATCCACAGATTTTTTAAATTTTATTTTAGAGGAAGAGAAAAGGGCCCAGGAGTTACCTTAAGAAAAAGTATCCATAAAACAGTAACAAAAACATTACAGAAATGAAATGTTTAAACATTAGGAACTTCTGGAATGAGTTAAATGTCCAGTCTTCATTGAGCCACCTCACGGGCAAGCATCACAATGCAGCGTTAGTTACACAAGCACCTTGCTGTACCAAGTTTATGCTTCTTTCAGGGCACAGGATGAACCACAGCCAAGTCACGAGGCTACAAGACCAGAAACAAAAGTACTACTAGCATACGACCCAGAAACTGTGGGTTTTCTTCTCAGCTACCAGAAATTTTCTGTACGAATGGGGAGATGACTGCCCATAGCATGAATACGGTTGGCCTTCAGCCCTGTGCTTCTTCACGAGAAGTTACTGGCAACCATGACACACTTCTGCTATTTCTCACAGAGAGCAAATCTGCCTTCAGCCAGATCACTGACACTAAACAGTCTAGAGGAGGAAAAAAGGAGTAAGATACCATCCACAACTGGAGAGTTTTCAGTCTCCAGGACAGAAAACACTCATGTATATGCATATAGAAAGCAGCTCCCAGCAGCACCGATCCTAACTGCAAGAGAAGTGGACTATTTTCATTCAAACCCAGAGCTTGCTCATGAACCTCATGTACAGAGAGACCAGAGAATCTGGAAGCAGATAACATCCCCGAATTCTCCAGACACTTTGCATTGACATAATGCCCTTTATAAGCTCCTCCATGCTAAACCCACTTTATTCCTGTGCAAAATGAAAGGGTGTGAAAGTAAATGAACTAGCCAGAAGTGCTTCCAGGGTTTATACTGACTCTAAGCTTGCTGGAAAGGGATACAATTAGCATGCAACATGAAGAAAGCATTAAATGAAAAAGAAAATATCATGAAACACACTCATATATTTTAACACCAGAACATCACTGCTATCTTGAAATGATGTAGTATGTGTTCCCCCTTGCCAATTCTTTAATTGCAGCTTCCTGTATCATTAGTTCCCCTGCTTCCCTCCTCACACAACCCTAAGTTTCTCCTCTTAGAAGTATAACCCTGGCTTCACTCTCTCCTCCCCTTTTTCAGCCTCTCCAGATAGCCTCACTTTCATCACATCTCCTTGTCAAGTTGCTGACAACTTTCCAAACATGCAAAAATTTAATGTGAACAAACTACAGCAAAAGTCAGGGTTAGCAAATCCCACCAATACTTTCATGTTAAGTACTAAAATATTTTAACACTTGAACAAATACTGTTTGCAATTACGTTTCCATGAACATTTGAGCAATCGAGTCTCACTAGCTGCTCATTATGCTCGTGAGCAAGCGTTTGCACGTCAATGAGTTCCTCTTCGCGTAAATGTAGAAACGTTCATGTCAAAATGTTTCATTTCTCATCCAGTCAGGGACATGTACCACACATTAATTCATCTTCTCAAAGTTAAGCAAGAAATCAAATTTGAGATATACACGATCAAAACAAAACGCATGAGAACTATTTATGGCTCAACTGAAAATAGCACATGTATTTGACAGTAAACCCAGCACTCCACGAGGAGGCAGAAGGACAATGCTTATTGTCAGTTACTGGTTCCCACCCTGCCGTCAGCCTAAGGACTGACCCAACGCAGCCACGCCAGGAGCGTCTCCTCAGCGGTGCTCTGCTGTCTGCTGCAATTCACTGGCGACGCATCGCAGACGTCAGGCCCTGGCTCTGTCACGTTACACCGAGCAGCGAACGTCTCCACTCCGGAGCTACAGAATGACCCCGACGCTATGAAACCCAGTGGAGAACACAGAAGTAACAAAAAATAAAAGTACGCATCATGAGCGGCAGCCACGGGAGACAATCCAAGGCATATGGGGCAAGGGGTCCCACCGAGATTTTGCTGAACCTGCTTGACGCCCCTCCTCAGTACTACCTTCCATCCGCCGCGTAAAACCCGCCTTGTCAGCAGATCACTCCTCGTTTCTCCACCTACAAACTCTTCCCCTACCCCACTCTCAGGCACCAGGCCAAGAACCTTACTTTTTCCTAAGGTCCATAGGTCAGATGCGGCAGGTGGGTGTCTGCAGGTGCTGGCAGCAGGCTCTGTGAGGAGAGGCCGGGGCTACCTGTGCGGGACACAGCTGGCTCCAGCCAGTTCCGCTCCCTGACAGCCGGCTCTGTAGCGGCCGCACCTCAGGAACCTCCTGAGGCAGCGGGAGCCCCTCAGGCATGCTGGTGGCACCTCACGGACAGCGTAGGTGACAAAGGGCAGAACGCCGAGGGGCAGCGAGAGGCTGCTTTAGATTTGTCTTTGTTTCTCACCATCCAGATCTATTTTAATTAGCAATAAATTAAACTAACCTTCCCCAAGCCAAGTCTATTTTGCCTGTGATGGTAAGAGATCTCCCTGTCCTTATCTCACTGAGAGCTTTTCCATGCCACTTCCCACTCATCCTGCTGAGGAGGGCAGCGTGTGGCTGGGTGGGCACTTGCCTGCAGGCCAAGGTCACTCCCTCTCCTACCAGAATATTTTTTAATTTATCTTTCACATAAAAATCGTACCACTCTGTAGATCAATAATGTTATCTGTACGTTAAACAAAAACGTGGCTATGCATCAAGGTTTAAAACTGCAGACACTTGCCAGTGAAATATCCCAGAGATGCAGGATGCGCACACCACACACCCTGGGCAGGCTGTGTCTCCATTCAGAATGGAGACCCCAACAGCTATACAGAAACATGTCCCTCCTTTTTGTTTAGCTTATGTTTGAATCTTATCACAAACTGTTCTTACAAACAGCCAGGTGTAACAGGACTGCTTAGTTCAAATACAAAAGATGTCTTAAAGGGGACACAAATGTAAATTAATCCCATATTTAAGATTATAAGTGGTGGAAAGGGCTAATGTGTACACAGAAGTAAGATTCTTCTTTATTCTTGAATTTGATCTTTGCTTACCAGCATATCATAAGATGAGCACTATGGTAGTACTAATTATGTTAACAGCAGAGAGCAATTTTGTCAAAAAAGGTCTACATGAGAATATGTAACACAGGTTTAATGTTGCTCTAAATCAGCCTGTTAACCTGCATGTTAATTTTTTAACAACTGCTTTTAAGCATTTGGTAAAGAGGGCCACAAATTCTGTATAATTAATATTGATTTCAAACAGATACTGTGTAATGAATTTAAAAGAGGGGGAGAAAGTAACACAATGGTTTGTTTGTTTGTTTACAGTTTGAAGCACTTTTAAGTCATTGCTGACCTAAAGTGAGTATTTCAGTAAGTTTTTATGTAATTCCTGATGCTATGCATTTGATACTTCACAATAAAAGTAATAATTTAAAAGAATTATAGCCTGGTCTGGAACACAACATCCAACCAGCCAGACGATCAACTGGCTGCAGAAGCAGGCAACAAACACAAAATCAAGCAAACAAATAGCAACTACTAGAAGCACATTAAAATTCTCCGAATCATTTTTTCTTGCACATCAGTGGCCAATGCCATTATGAATAAATATGCACACTTAAAGTACTCGAAACCACCAAATTCTTCTGCAGCCTGGTCCCAAACCCAGCAGACAGGAGGCTGAGGCCCTCTGTCAAAACTTATTTCACTCACTAATGACAGGAAAGAAAACTGATGAGAAGAACAGAGGGGGCAGATACCATTTTTTATTTCATCACATATTGTACCAGGTACTGTATTTTAGTTCAAATTTAAATGAGTCAAACTTCAGTGTCCTTTGTTTGCTCCTCATCGATCGCTGTAAAACCAAATGTTTCTCATTCTGTAATCAATACTTCTCTGCAAAAATAAACCAAGGCACTGACAAACAACTTTGCAGCACACTGCAGTTTTCCTTGTGGCAGACTTTGACAGCATGAAAAAACACTCCCCAACAAATGGAGAAAAGTAGTGCACTGCTTGTTGTGCTTACTACAATTTTAACAGGCTGCTTACAGCTGAGTCGTTTTACTGTAACAAGACTTTATTAAATCAGCCAGCTATTGAAATCAGAACTTTCCAACAGTGGCAGTTATTATGGCTTTGTCCTTCATTACTGTTTCCAGCTGTCGTGGGAATACTGACAAATACTCTTAAACACTCAAAGCTTTCCCAGGGATGAAGCGAAAGGTGTTTTTAAAGCACCATGAAGCATTAAGATATAAGCAGCACTAAGCACTTGTAGGGTCCATGGAGGGAGAGGTAGCTTTATTTCCACCTCTCTTCAAAATAAAGTTAAGGGTGAAATTGTGTTGTTGCTTTTTAATGAAAATGAATGATCCTTTCACGACACAGATTTGTCCTGTAGAGGCTAAAGAAGAAAGTTCCTTGATTTATATTACACCTCTAATTTTTTTCCAAATTATTTCAGGATGTAATCTTTTTTCTAACCTTATTCCTACTACAGCTCTGCAAAAGCAAGATAGAAATAATATAAAAAGCATCTCCTAATTTTAGGCTGGTATCTTCTAGCTCTTTCATTCCAATAAGAAAAAATTATTCTTTGAAATAGGATTCTGCTCCCACAATGACAGGCTGCCCTGAATAAACCAGGAAAATCTAATTGGCACTAAATAACTTGTATTAGCATTTTCTGTAACAGCCTTAAAAACATTTAAAGTGAATAATTTGTAGCAAATAATTTATTTTTCACTATTAAATTTTAATGTGAGAATAGATCGCTCTCTTTTGCCTCACAACAGACTAGCACATGTATTCCATGACTACCAGATGGAAACTTCAAGCTTTGCTTGGCTCTGAGATGAATAGCAAGATAGGAAACATTTATTATTGCTAGTGATATTTTAGTGACAGTAGTTTACACACTTTATATTCTTGGGTGATAACACTGCTCCAGAGCAATTCAAGTATATTAGAAACACTTCCTTGGTATAGTTACTACTTCTGAATAAAATAAGATGCTAGCTTTCATTGTGCAATAGCTCAAAATTGCCACCACGTGGCAGGACAGCAACTTAATTTAACATTATTTATATTGCAGTGATACAGTTTTAATTGCATCTGTACAATAGAATAACTGCTGTGCTGAAGCTCCTTTATCATTGCAAGCCGACAATTAATCTGAATTAGGCAGGCTATTACACGAGCAGCACTGAATATATAACTGGAGTTGTGACAACATTTATTCTACGTAATTTTTAAAAGTAATTCGTAAAACCTTTCAACACAGAGCTAGATGGCTAGCACTGCTCTCTGCACATCCCTTTCAACAGTTGTCATTTATGGCCACCCCTTGGGAAGGAAGCTCTGCCAAACAGCTCTTTAATTCCATGAAACGTGCAACAAAGGCCACAGAAAATTGTAGTCACCATTAAAAAAAAAAATATTAAAAAAAACCTCCACTCCTAGTCTACCAGAAACTAATAAACTGAAGGCAACTATGTGGTTGACTTTTCTTCTACTACAGGCAGATGCACCTGTTTACCTTGATATCAGTAGTTCCACCCAATCCACCACAGCAATACATGCCATTTGCAAATGTGCTTTCGGCAGGCGAAACATCTGCACCCCATCAGCCACCATAACCCAGAACTTCTTAAAGATCACCTCCATATCGTATTTTAATGTTGAACAAAGGTAAGCAACACATTTTTTGATAATCATTTCTAATAAAACAATTATTATTCATCAAATTCACAGCTGAGACCTTGATTTCAAAGACTTGTATTCATCCTCTGTTCTCAGCCCAATTATTTTTTCTATTTTAGATATATTATACCCATCTCCTATGAGGAAATAAAGAGAACTGTTAGTGAACTAGAAAGCCTCACACAGTCAGATCAAGGATTTTTTTTGAAATTATTAATCTTAAAATGATAACACTTTTCTAAAATGAATTTGCAAAAGTAATTGAGCTTTTAATAGTTTCAACAGACAGTAATTAAAGAAATTTCATTTCCCTAAATTAAGCATAATGAAATGTTTTTGAAGATCAAATAAAAACTTGGAAACAATATTAAGACAGACATAATTCACATGAATACCTAGTATTCAGAAGTGTGCTGAACAAACTTCTGTCTGTACCAAAACAAGAAACAGTGGAAATAATAAGTAATGTCCTGTAATTTTTTTATCCACTAGAACGTCTTAGGTATTAGTGGCTAATTATAATTCCAAGCCCTTTGCTCCACAGTTTTTTGGTAAGGCAACTTGTATTTTATCAAGATGTGTAACTAAGCATAGAAATTGTTTTTTTTTTTTTTATTATTTTTTTATTTTACACTAGGTATATATATATATATATTTCTTTCTTATAAGAAACAAAGTTGTATAACCAACTTATTGTTAACAATGAGGTTTTATTAACTCAGTTGCAGACCAGCAAAAAAAAAAAACGAGCTTTGACAGTTTACTTCTCCCATACGTGTGACTGAATAGAGTCCATACTGATGGTCAGAACTAGCAGTGGACACTATACTGATGCATGACAGGAGGTCCAGGCCATGCGATTTATGGTTGTTTCTGCATCTGCACATGCTTGGACTACATTTAGCTTTTGATACGGCACAGTTGTGCTTTGTAGTTAAGGAGCAGATAATTGCTGTCAGTTTCGATAAAGTTCCAGCCTAAGCACTGTCTTTATTTTATATAAATAAAACATAAAGTCACATAAAGAACAAAGGAGAACCTTATTATTGTACTCTGCTACGTTGTTCATGGCTACTTCCGTTAACTTGTGTTTAGTACCAGGACTTACTGCCCAGCCACTGAATTCCTCCAAGTCATCTTACAGCTTCTCCAAGATAGATGACAGTCAAATGCACACAGCTGTGCATGACATCTTCATCACTCAGCAAGCACTGTCAGCATTACACCTGTACAAGGCAGCCGGCAGAATTTAACGTGCCACGGAGTGTGCTTTGGGGTGACCTGGCTGGATGCGCAGCGGAGCAGAAGATGGACCACCACATCCCCTCCAACTCAGCGTGGGGACAGCTGCCCCATGCTGGGAGACGAGGACATCTTAAATCACTTCTGCTTATCTGAAATGACTCTGTGCCTATGCTCATAGCAAATGGTTTTCCCTCCCTGTAACTAACCAATGTGTTCTTCAGATGATACAACTGGTTTTTTCTGTGACAGAGTGCTCACAGAATAAGTGGGCACGTGGTTGTATTAAGCATTTCCCACTTGGATCTGTACTGGCAAGATAGGAGTTAGGCAGCAGGACATACGTAGGACAAGCATTAAAAAAAAAAAAAAAAAAAAAAAAAAGAAGAAGAAAGAAAGAAAGAAAAAAAGAAAAAAAAACTTCTAAGAGTTTTATTTGACATAAAAGGCTAGGGCAGTGGAACTATGCTTCATTGCTCCAGGGAACTCTGGGATCTACTCAGAAGCATAGACGATGCTAGGGAAAGTTGATGCTTCTTCACTTTCCGGACTTCTCATGAAAGTATTTGTATTTCCTGCTGGTAAATAGGATATTCAGAAGCTAACTGAAGTAGCTAAGCAAGAACTGGGGGAATGGGAGATGTAGAACTTAACCATGACGATCATGAGAAGCAGCTCAGAAACAACCTGCAGTGCCACCACATCCCCACAGGTCTGGGACACACTGATATTTCCGTTCGCACACACACGCTTCTATTTGCCTTTCTCAGCTGACACAACACCTCCAGCATCACTATTTTGCTGCTAGCTACCTTTCCGTGCAGCGTTTCTTTTTCCCAGGCTCTTTACAGCATTGCTCTTGAACATGTCAGATCTTATTACAGCTTTTTCTGTGTTCACTTGTAGAGTTCGTTTATGGTCGGTAAGTAACTGCAAAAAAAAGACACCTGATTTACCCAGCTGTTTCCTGCATGTATTCCAGAGGTCTATCACTTTAGTTTTCTGACAATTGTACCTTTTCATCACTTTCACTCCTTAAGCACTGCAGGCACTGCTATAGGCAATAGGGAACTGTTGTGGATTTTTTGTTGGCTGGTGCATCCTCAACAGTATTTTTAACAGAGCTGCCACTGCAAAATCTTTCTGAGGGCTGATGATGCACTCATCCAGAAGAACTGACTTCTCTTTCAGAAGCCAGATTGAGTTTGCAAGCCTGGTAGTTGGGAGAACTTGAAAAATAAAACAACAAGTTTGCATTATGTTTTCAATTTGTTCACTGGTCCAGCTACGTAATTGAAAGACTGTATCACAACCTGGTATCACTTTGCAGAGTCACTTTCCAGTAATAGGTTCACTTGAATGTCTGTTCAAGTTTCCACAGACCAATTCCCAGCCAGGCTCCTTTAGTCTCCTTCCCCTACTAGAACAGGTAGGCTAGATGCAATTCCACAGAAGACCAAAAGCAGATACAAAAACTCCGACACTGAGTTCTCTGGTCTTCATGTCCATGCTTATCTATTTACATAGGTTATAACTTTTATAGCATCTAACCACAGTTTATTCTAATTTATTAATTGCATTCAGTCACATACTCACCTCTGAAAAAGACTGCTAGGTTTTTTTTTCAACTTAACAGCAAATGTTGACAAAGTGTCAGTTTGCTTTTCTTGAAGAAAAAATAGAAAAGATGTTTATTTCTCTGCAGAAAGCACCAAGTACTGAAACCAAAGAGTGCAACTCTCTCCTCTTCTGCCTCTTCCACCTTCAGTATTCATTGAAAGAATCAAGGGAAGTAGGTGCAGCTACTGGGCTGAGCAGAAGTTCTGCCCCTGAACAATAAACCACGTAAGTACATAATTAAGATGCCCTGTTCTTTCACAGCAGGACCTGCCATGTGCATTTCCTACTGTGCTGAGCACTGTAACAGGACTCAGGTGAATCGTTCTAAATTTTTGGTGTGTTTTGGCCAGCACACCATGGCTTCCATCACTTCCACAGAAAGTTCCCTTGTATTTCACAGTGGCAGATCCTCTGCAAAAGCAACAGCCAACCCCTGAACCATGCTGCTCAGCAATGCGTTAGAGTTCCCGGTTCACAGCCACACCAGTTTTGCCTGTCCGCTGGGTGTAAGAAGTATGAAGAATGGGCTAGCAAACTACTTGTAATTGTATAGTTCTTAAGCTTTGGTAAGAAAGAAATTTTGCTGTTTATCTGCAAAACAGGAAATTTGCTGTTCACTAATGCTTCTATGTGCAATACATCACAACAACAAACAACTTCCTATAACTCTCTCAAGACATCAGGCTTGAAATCAAACTCAATACAGGTGAAATATGAACAATCTTTGTCTAAACGGGGCTGAAAAGAAATAACCTAGTTGCACTGAGCACACAGGCAAAAATCAAACAGATCTGCACTCCCTGGAATGAGGGTGCACGAGTGTTTGGTTCCGTTACTCAGCTGTTGTAGGGCCAGGGGGATGAACTCCATCGGTACAGGTGGCTCTGCCCCTGGCCTGGCATCCAGATGCAAGTTGTTAGCTATACGGAAACAATAAAGCTGAGCAGAGTCTCTGCATCCCATCTGTGTTAGATCAAACACATTGCCAGAACTGGATGTTCTTGCATCCTGGGTGCTCAGAAGGATCTTTCTGCAAGCTGTTTATATTCCTTCTAAAGCTCGTCCTTTTAAATGCGTTGGATTACACATGTTCTTCACACCCTAACTTTCACTCGCCTCCTCCTACATATCTCAATTTGGGAAGAGGTTTCCCTAATCAACTGCTGTAACATACAGCTGGTGAATACAGCCAACAACTCTGAAAACCTAGCTTTAGTATGAAAACATTTTTCACCTCCTGATTTAAGGCATGTCTTCTCATTCATATTAATTCATATCTCCCACACCATAAGTTTTCCATCTGAGGGGGTAACATCACCTTGACTACTTCAGGCAATCATACGCAACACAATATTCTGGGAATTCTGATCCACTCCTCCACTGACAGACAGCCATGGAAAAAGTTTTTTAACTGGAAAGCTCTGCCAGCTGGAGTTTCAGGGCGCTTGTTAATAGATACTACCAGAAACAAGACGTTCCCAAGAGACGATAAATTTTCTCTGGCGCTCAGAAATCGTTTCTAAATAAGCAGTGTCACCATGGATGCCAATCACAAATCTGCAGTGTAAAGATGTAATTACAAAATGACTGCTGCACGGATGGTGCATACTGAGCCAAGTTCCCTCTTAGTATTCATCCCAAGTAGCCGGGCTGTGATAATCCACAGCACATCAGCACCCCCGGGCTCCAAACGGCTCTCAGCACTATTTACAAGCATAGCAAGCTCCTGCCTCTTCCCCAAAGAGTTTACTACCTAAACAACCATACAGACAGCAGATGAGTCAGAATAAAGCCTGGGTACAAATAAGCAATTTGGATCAGATATTAAGTATTTTCCAAGATTATAACAGAACTAGGTGGCAGAGGTGGCATTCCGCCTTGCAGGATACCAAAGCTAGAGAAGAATATGACCCTTAATGACATAGTGGATAGGGATTATAACCACCTGGTTATCTGAAGTCACATAGCAGGGGTAAGACAAAAAAAAATGACTTATCAGCACAGTTTGGAGAATGAGTGTAAGCCACTTCACAGCCAGGTAAGGTCCTGTATCAGAACTGGTACCAGTATTTGTATTAGCTTCCAGAATAACGGCAGAGTGCATCATGCCAAGTGGCATGGAAATAACACAGTCCAAACATCACAGTCATTCCCACAGTCTAGACAGTCTCCTCTCATAGGACATTTAAGCGAGTCTGATCACCAGTTCCAGACTTGGAACACTGTCATGAGATCTTCGTTATGAAAGATCCCGTAGAATATCAAGAGATGCCTTATCACAATGCAGCGAGCACAGAGCCAAAACAAACAGAGTATGTAAAAGCCAACTCCTGACAAAGCAAAAACTGAATTAAAGATTATGAGACTGAAGCAGAGCGGAAAAGAAAGAATCATAGCTGCTAGCTCAAGCTATATGGATCTGTGAAAAGCTATGCAAGTTTAATATATGAAGGCATTATTTCCTTGCTCCAATGTTTCTTTTAAATCTTGACCAGAAGTTGCAGAGAGAGAGGTGATAATGCTATGCCAAGAGACAAAGGCAACAAAGCCAACCTTTGCTTCATGGCGTAAAGAAAGCTCACAAGCTGAAGCCTTGCTCCAGTTGCTGTGACTAGTCTTCACATCAACCTGAAAAGTGCTCAGTGCTCCAAAATGGGCAAATAGTCTTCCCCAGTTTCTGCTGTCTCTATTTTATGCATCTCTGATGGACAATTTTTTGTGTATATAAGCTCAGGGGACAGGACATGACCCCAAATCATCATGTTATCTTGCTGTAGATCTTCCACCACAGATCAGGACTCCATTGCACTAGTTGCAGAAAAAAGAGTTGGTGCAGTGAGAGATCTACTCTGATCTACTCTAACATGATGCCACCTAAAGCACTGCTTGAGCTGTCTCATTGTAAGGGCCAGCACCAACTTAATGGCACAAGCTCCCAGAGCGCTGCATTCATTTTAACAAGTGGATGTTCAGTGGAATCCTGGAAACTGAGCAACGCTCTTGGTACATGAGCTTTGTCTTTCCTTATACAGCAGCTTTACTTCTCTCCCTCCTGATAACCCTTCCTGTCATGTTTGGAAAAGAAGGACATTCTTCTGGAGTGATATTTCAGTACACATGTAGATGACAACAACAATGAAGAAATTAAAGACCTCACTCCCTGTCCAGCACTGAAAATGCTCACTGACTTTGGTTGCCTTATCAGGCAGAGGCAAATTCAGGGAATCAGTATTGCTGCACTGCCTCATCCTCTCTGCCTTGTGTCAGCCAGACTCCATGCAGCAAGTCAATAGCTAGCTCCCATCACCATGAGGGCAATGGTAACGCAACCCACAGAACCACTGGAAGAGTTGATACAAACACAGCGACACCAGGGAAAGGCTGTGATTGCTGAGGTGGATATTGGGACCAGAATCTGCACCAACAGACTGAAACCAGTAAGACAACAGTGATTTCTTTTACTTTTAACTTGCTAATTTCCCTAGCTACCTCAAAAAACAGTTGCAACACTAAGTATGTCACAAGGGTTTCACTCCTTAATCTGTCTAAATTTACCTTCCTGGTTTGCATGAAATTCCAGCTGTTGGCCCAGCTCACCAATTCACTGTTTCTCTTCAGTTTCTCAGATGCTGTGACTATTTCTGCTCCAGCTGAGCTTGCCTTCTGGCATTAGATAAAACCTGACCGTAAACGTTCTTCCTCCGCAGGCTGCAGGACGGTGACTCTATTCAGGTCATCCTCGCAAGAACATTAATCCAGTGAGTGTGCAGCTTCCCAGAGTCAACTCGTGGCATTGCCCGGAGGAGCTCAGGATTGCAGAGCTTAACCTTTGATATGAAAATGGCTACAATTCACTGTTATTAGTGCGTGTGCGCATCACTCCCATTAGGCAGCGAGGTATTGCCCGGAGCGGGGTGCAGATGTTTCTGGTCATAAAGCAGGATTTGCTCCACATTGAAGCCAACTGCCACTCTGATATTAAATATTCCCATAGATACTATGAGGCTGCACGCGCTTTTGCTGTACTGCCTTCAACGTCTCCCCCCTTTGTTATCTAATTGATAAATGGCAATTTCTACTTGAGGGCAATTTAGTTTATCTGATGCACTTCCTACAGCTTGCCTCTGTTTTACTTTCAGACCTTACATAAATACATTTTGTATATATTTTTCTCCTCTCTTTAATGATTCTTACATAACTCTATTTGACTCTTTTTTACTTTGACCAGACATCTGCAGGAACTCACTGCAGAGACAGATCGTCAGGTTACAGCAGGAGGGGCTAAATTTATTTCTGCTCCTTTGGATCTAATCACTGCCTTCCTCAGTGCTGGCACCTGTCAGCACTCTCGGCATGCACAGCAAGGGGACACCAAAACCTGGACAGCATGTTGCTGCCTTTATAGTGGCAAGCACCAAGAGCGCCCACAAAGCTATTTTCAAAGACTGCAACTAGTACTTTATAACTTCAAAAAACCCTTAGATTCCAGTGAACGAAAAAGGACTGGTGTTTGCGTTCTACTTTTACATTAAGTCACATATTCTTTGCTTAAACTGATGCCGCAAAATGTTTGTTTTCTAGCAGGGCTTTGAACGTTGTCGTTATTTTAAATGAATGTAGCTCCCTCTCCTGGTAAAAAGCCAGATTCAGAAAGGCCAAAAGCTGGGGGGGTGAAATTGTCCAGGATCTTTTATCCCCTGTATGTGCTAACACAATTTCTATTGTACCTTGAACAACAATAGACTGAAAGTAAAATTATTTTAATGGTGATGTTCTTTACAATTTATTGAGGAATTTGGTGAACAAACCAGACTGAAATTAACCAGGAACTTACCGACACGGGTCTGAAAGCCAGAATCATTCTGAACAGACATTATCAGGCTTTTTGTACTTCAATTTCAGAAGAGTGAGCAAATGGATTTTTTTTTTTTTATTTTAAAATGACTCCTGTAAGCTCTCAAGTATCTTACACTCATGAAGCATCCTTAGATTCAGAAAATCCTTACAATACAAGAACAGAAAATGTCTATGTATGTACAAATGTGAAGCAAAAGTACAGTACTCAGGACATAGGAGGAACTACAAAGTCAAATATTTTCCTGGATTAGAAATTCTAAAATCCCTGAAGATAAAACTGCAAAGTTGTGGGTCAGAACACTTGGCCTGATGATGCGTGGCTAATTACGAGTTTCAGAAGCAGTAAACCGGGCTCACAAAGAATTTCACTAACCGTTATTGATGTTAGCTCCTACAAATGCCACCGAGCTTCTCCGAGGGCCATCTGACAAAGCTCCTAAGGAGCTGGACAGCATGGCTGGCTGTACAAACAGACAGTCTCATGGAGAAGGCAGGAGGGTCAGGCTGCTGCTTTTGGGTTGTCAATGCTGAATATTCAGAGACATTCTACTGCAGTGATTTTGCCTCTCTCTCTCTGCTGCTCTCTAATTAAAGCACAGACAGATGATTTCATAGATGTAAGAACCCAGAAGTTGAATAAGAGAATTTAGCCTTTTGTATCTCATCTTTAACACTTCATTTATTACTAAATATCATCTATTTTTGCACGACCTGTGCGATCTCCCAGCTGCTCCTGGCACAGATCTGTCACGCCAATGGCAGTGCTGCCATCCGTAAGGAATGGGGCCAGACCCCAATCGCAGGATTCCCACTATGGTATAAGAGTGAGGTGTGTGGTGCAGATGTGAGGGGCTCTGAAAAACGCTGACCATGTTCCTTCTAATAGGGGTTCCCTGCTGGGTGATCAATGGGACAGTGTCAGCATCATCTTCAGTGCTGAGCGCCCACCCCCAATGTGGCACGAGATGGGGTGCCTGGGCAGCACCAGCAGCCAGGAGAGGTATGGGCAGCCCTCGGAGCGGGGAGAGGTGCAGAAGGCACCATTTCCTATCATCATGGCCTGCCGCTATAAACGTACATTTCCAGTCTCCTTCAAAGAAGATGGAGATTTGGCTTTCTACTTCCAACTCCGCTTGAGCTCCACAAAGCGCCATCAGGCAGGGCTCTGATCTCTTGCATCTCACCAGACCCGAGCACCTCCATTAAAGCTCCACATTTAAGTGAAGGAGGAAACAACCACACTACACAGAACACCGGGGAGTCTGGAAAAGTAGAGAATATGGTCAGAATCTCCACTGATTTTGATAATATTTCAATCAAGACCTTTTCTGCACCCTAGCATATGTGCCTCCATGTGAATGCTCCAGTTCAGTAGTCCATGATGAGAAGAGGGAGCAAGAGAGAAATCTTATCAAAGCTGATTACATTAGAAGTTCAGCTTCAGTCTAGGAAAAAGACTGGTTTGCATTTGAATCTCAGTGGTTTTGTAAGAGGCTGTTATGTATATCTAAAAACATTACATTTAAGAAAGTTGTAACACGCAGAAGAGACTCTGTTCCCAGTAATAATGGGATATCTTGCTGCAATGAGATTTTTTCCGCCTTTCCCTTTTACTTTATTCTTTATTTAAAAACCTGAACTCTATTTTATAGCAAAAACTGTTTGTAAAGCAAGAATTGTGCTGATCACATCAGAACTCATTAATATAACTTGTTTTTCCATTATTAGCACCATCTGAGCCTGTTGAAAGCCTTAACCAGGGCTTTAATTTTTCCACAGAGAGCTTTAAATTAATTAGTGGTTTACATGCTAACAAAGAATCTGATACATTCATAAATCAATCTAATGCAGAAGGATTACCAGAGGGTGGAAACCTATTCAGTGGGGACCTCACATTCAGTTAACATGGTGGGTTTTTAACAAAAGGGTGCAGGTGTGGAATAGGCGGACACCGGGAAGAGCCCACGATAATCACTTTGCATCACTTAAATACACAGCGGGACACACAGTAAATCAGAGCCCAGGGCCCACCCTAAGTGAAAGCCATGTAGATATAAAAGGCACCACCATCCCACTTTAACCTTCACAGCTAAATTGCCAAAGTGGTACAATTTCTTTTGTGTAGGTTACAGGCCACTGAACTAATGGAAAATAGAGTAGAATTAAAGTACTCGGACACAGAAGTACAAACTAATGAAGCAAGCGTGTCACATGTCTGTACACAAAGGGACTGAATAAATAAAGCATTGAACATTTTTTTTCTGAGTAATTATTAAATGAATTCAAGTTATTAAAACATGATGTAATTGTGTGTACTTTCGGTCCATTCTAGGTTTTCAGTCTAGGTGTCTGTTAGCACAACACTTACTCTGTCACAAGGACTCTGCTCTCTAACTACGGCATCATTCTTCTCATACTACTCCCAACCTAACACTGTTCACTGTTAATGAAATTTCACAGAAAGGAACACTTTTCCTGGTACTGTTCTGTGTCCTAAAGGTCCAAGTCTTGGACTTAAAGTTTGGTTCAAACATTTGGATTTAATGAGACAAAAAAAAAAAGACTGACTAAAACATTTTCCAGTTTTTGCGATGTTCTGAAATAAATACTTCGTCTACTTTGAAAGCTGTTAATTTTAATAATGGAATCTCTGTCACCACAGACTCCTGCACCATCTCCATCAAATTCAGTATGTACAGATACAAAGTGATCATTTTCTTTCCCTTCATAGAAAAGTAAAGTGTCTTTAACGAGTCAGAAGAAACGTGACTAAGAAAATTCCTAAATTGCGCGTTAAAGAACTAAAGGCCAAACGCAACAGAAAGAGCCACACCACAGCTAGGCTCAGTGCTGCTAATGCCTCTAGTAGCTCGGCTGGCAGTAGAGCAGATGTGCATTTTGATAACAAATAACCATCAATGTTTATTGATGATGGCTCATAAAATTGAAAAAGTTGAGCAAATTGTCAGGTATTCACAATCTAAATTTATTCAGCTCTCCTCATTCAAGCAATTTATAAATACATGTTCACTCAATCCTATGTATGAGGTATCAGATTTCCATACAACCATAGACAAAAAACATGCTCTTACAGTCTGTTCGTGTATTTTTTATGATGAGCACTAGTTTTGAAATGCAATATCTTGATTTGTTCTCTTCTTCATAACATCTTCTGGTACATATATACTTTCAATAATAATCCAGTCATGAAAAATGCAACTCTGGGACATGAAAAAAAATTAATGTATAGAGAGAATGCTGTGGAGCAGATCCCCCATGCAGAAACGCAAATCCTAAATAGCATGTTCAATAGTGTATTCTCCACATGATTTCTGCTGGGAAGGCAATAGCAAAGTTCACCCACAACCTTCTCAGCGGGCAGGACAGGCCGCACCCCTGGAGAAGGGCAAAAACCCCCGACTCCTACATGTGGGTGTCAGTTGATGTAGCAGGATTTATTCTAGCCCTCAGGACCCATCTGTGATCCCACAACCCAAATAAAATGTGTTTTTTTTTTTTTTTTTTTTTTTTTTAAATAAGGAAGAAGCACTACCACAGTGCTCACCTAAAACCTCCAGGCCAATCCACCAAGCACAGCAAACACGAAAGAAAAAAGAGAGAAGGTAAAGGTTATTGGCTAATTAGCGATTAAACAAAGTTGTGGCCTGTCACTGACTGCTGGCAGGGAGGACTGGGGGGTGTCAGTGACAGACAGCACAGCAGGGTCTCTGGGCCTGCCCCTCTGCCCTGCACCCACCGGCCGCCATCTCCATTCACCACTGACGCCTCTGCTCCCAGAGGCCCTGGCAGGATGTCTCTCGTGCCAGCTAAGTGCTGCCCAGGAGGAGGCCAGCCCCCTGCCAAAGGCTGCCTTTGCCCAAACTCCCCCTCCAAACCTCCTCAGCGCATCTTTCTGAAGTATTTGCCCTGAGAGCAGTCTGTGCTGCAGGCTCCTTGCTCTATGTCCTTGGTCCACAGCCTCCCTTGCATTCAAATACTCTGTCTCCTGGATCCCTACTGCTTCCAGCTGAATTCATTAATGTTAATTAATGACTGCTGTGTTTCATATTAAAATCACTGGTTCTAAGCCTGAGAAGCAGATGAGTTTCCGTACATCAGCAAATTCTCTCTACAGGCACTCTGCCTCGGCAGTAGTTGCAGGATAACTGTAGAAATGACCCTTTGGGACAGAGCAGGAATACTGTCCAAATTTTTACCCTGCGGAGAGACTGCACCCTGGGGAGCTACCTGTCAGCTCGTAGTGGGTTACAGCACCCTGTCCCACAAACAGCTACCCCAAATCACACTCTAGAGCAGTGCTGAGCAATGAATCCCACAAGCCCACAGGCACCAGACTCACCAGTGGGTACAACACCAAGGCCAGGAGCCGTGGTGCCCGAGGGCATGTCATGGTATCCAGGCTGCTGAGAGCTGCTTGGACAGAGGAAGCCCGACTCTCATCATCCTGTGCAGTCCTCAATTCCAAAAAGTACGTAAGCAAAAGTGCTCGAACAGTAAATAAAAGGAATCGTAAGGGTCTTCATATCCAAGTGCCATTTGTCAGGCAGTGAGGTCCTGCAGTAGTTTACTTGTTATGACAACTCCCCTTCCACTATAAATTACTTCAGGTCAGCGACAACCCACACTTTATTCTTTTTCTACCGAAAAAAAGGAGGTCTCTGGAATCATATATACCAAAAGCATTACCAGGTCTAGAAGGTTAATCAATATTGCTTATTTGGTCAAGTCTTGAATTATCCCACTAACTGTATTTTACATGCAATATATTATATTAGTGATACACCTCGGGGGAAAAATGGTTTAAGAAATTTAAGAAAACACTTTAAATACCATAAACAGCTCTTCCCAGATTTTGACAATTGTTTACACTGAAAGCTAAAATGCAATTGCAAAACCAATGCCTGATCTTTTCCATCCTTCCTGAGGCAAAATCCCTCCTGAAGTCAGCAGGAGTTCTATCTCAGTTACAGACTCCTGGATTACAGCCTAACATGACAGAAGTTTGCTTTCGAGTTCCTAGAGAACTTTTCCCCCAGCACATTCCCCACTACCAAGTGGCCAACCCCTCTCAAAACCTCCTGCATCACACAGCTAATAGCATGCGCACACCCCATGCAGATGCTCCTCCAGGTTAAACAAACTTTGGACCAAACCATTCCACACCCAGCTAAGGTGACTTGCTCAGGTCATCAGCAGCTTCACGAGTGTGTTCAGGGGAGCTGGTTTGGGTTTTGAACCCCTCTGTTTTATCCCATGGAAACCTACGACATTTTATCCAAAGACTCAGACAAACAAACCTCTTAACAGATGGGAAGAGTTCCTCAGATATTAAGTAATTAAGCGCATTCAGAACATGCTGACTCCAAAAGACAATTGTTTTTAAGAGGTTAAGACCATAAATTGAGAGCTGTGGTTAACCAAAAATCAGCCATTTCAACTTTTGCTCACAAGCCTAATCTCAAGAACTGCTAAGTGAAAAAGGAAAATATGCAGAGCATTACATGACTTATAAACTAATCAGACTGACTTTTTTAAAGCTTCCATGCTTGCATTCTTCCATTTTTCTGCAGGTGACCAAGATTTAAATGGCACATAAATCTAGTGCATTTTGATCTGAAATTGCCCTTCTGTGCTCACGGTCTTGCTTACTTTGCCTCCCATTCCAGTAAGCACCAATAGCAGCGAAATGGAAACAGCTTTTCCCTATCGCAGCTTTCCCCAGGAAGCCCAGACAAAGCCTTGAGTTTCCTCAGATTTATGGACGCACAGCTGGCAACCCATCATCATATCCACGACAGCCTTAATGCACGGGTGATCATCTTCAGCAGGACAAAATGTACCTCAGGCCTGAACAGGCGCAGTAAAGTAAGAATTGCAAAGCAGGCAGCTGCCACAGCTTACCATGGTTCCTTCACTCTTACTTTGTGCAACTTCTCGCTGCAGCCGAGCCACAGACAGCTTCTCCCTACGGAAAGAAAAGGGTGTGAATAGCACATCATGTTTCACTGAACGCAGCACGTCCACGCTATGGTGGCATTCCCGCACATCACTTCGGCAACCCTCCTGGCAGAGCTCGCTCTCCTTGCCATATTTCTTTGAAATATTTAACAGCTGGTATTGTTTCATTTTGTGGCAGTCTGACAGAACTATCAATAAATCAACTGAATCTAAACATCATTTGCTCCATTCAAACACCAAAGTGGCTCATCACACTGGCAATATGGAAGCAAACCATGCAAATCAGGCTGCGTGATTTGTTTTCCTGCAGCCTCACACATCGGCTTTATTCTGCACTACATTAACACAAGCTAGAAGGGTGTTAAATTATCAATAAATGTGTGCATAAAAATGAAATTAAAAAATAAATATTCCATTCCAAAACATGCTGTACATATTTTGCAATTAGTTTTTTTTTTATTTTTATTAACCTTTTCCCATATAAGACCGTTACCCAAATCCTTGGCTTGGCTCATATAGCAATTCACTTGCTTAATTAAGAATCTAGGGATCACAACATACTTTCTCCTGAGAAGCTGTAAGAAAGGGATGGAAGTATGGTTTTAGTATAAGTGGAAAGGGAAAGTGATTTTCACAGTATATGGACTGGGAAAACGTAGCACACGCCACCTATATTTGAAGTGGTGCAGAAATCTGCCATTGCAGGGGAGGCAAAGGAGGAAAAGCATTTACTCTGGAAGCTCAGCAAAATGGAAAATGCCTTATGAAACAGTTGGGACTTCCCATCATTTAAAATGGATCTGACAAAAACAAAGACACTTTTTCAAGCAGGCTGTTTTAAGGAAGAATATACATTTTTGAAAGAAAAGCAGCCTGTAGAAATGCTGGAGTCATTTATCAGTCTGTGAAAAACTTATCAGCACGCACAATGAAACATAACATTTACAATCGAATAAATTCTTTACAAACAATGACCACGCTTTGAAAACTTCTGGCAAAAGGATTTGTACATCAGAATATACCCGTCACCAAGTTTGAAGTTTTCCATTCACTTGTGTCTTGCCCATCAATTCTACCTGGTCTAACTGGAAAGACAGACTTGAACTATCCCAGAGCCCTGCCCCACCCTGGCACACACCTTGGACTTGTGAAGTCCGTGCCACAGTGACTGCTTAGCACAATTCCATGGTGGGGGACTGAAACCTCTCCGCTGGTGCCGTGCCATCGCACACTGACTGGAGCTCCCTGTGCTCCCCACGCACCCAGGATGATTTCAGCAGAAATACTTTTAGTTCGAACACAGTGACAATGAAATGGAAACACTGGGCAACACACACATGATTTAAGAACTTAGGAGTACCAAAGACATGAAACAAAATGCACCAAATGATGTCTCGTCAAAGAACTTACACTTTAAGAAATTTAAAAACATTGAGTTTTAGAGTGGTACAAAACCAAACGCCTAGGTCAAAGCTTCCATTTCCCGTGGAGCTATAAATTTTAAGGAATTCTTAATCCAAAGGAAACAAAAATCAGGCCTGAGGAAGTTAATAGGGCATTTCTCTGCCTAGCTGAGATCCAGCTCCAGCCCAGGCATCCCAGCCTGCTTCTGCTCTTGCCTATCAGTTCTTTCTAAAAGTCACTCTCCATTTCCATGCTAAAATTGCCAGACCTCCTCTGAATTTAGCTGGAGTGATTTCCATTTACTGTTGCTGGGTTATGAGATTAATACTAGGCATTGGTAATATTGTGATCTGTAGATGTATACAGTGCTGAAAAAATGGAATATTGGCAAAACCCAAATGTGACACAGCCACCACCCATGGAAGCTGCCTTTGTGTTACTCCAGCATGATATTTAGACACCCATGTGGAAAATGGCTGAAAACTGAGGAGTAGCGTTAGGACAGCATTGATAGCCTTAACCCAAATATCCTAAAACCAGTTCCTGAAACACACGTACAGACCTCCCTCCTCCTATGTGAGGCATAGTATCACAAACTAGGAAATTGGTTAATCCTATTTTAAGGATTTAGTTCATCTGCTGGAAATAGCCAGTTGCATTTTGTGCCACTTCAGTGCCCAGATGTGTTTTAGTGCAAAAAGCCAGTGTGCCCTTTGCAAGGGGGTTGACTTTTTAATTGTAAAACAAATTAAAACAAATGCCTAAAGATATTTTATAAGAAAAAATGCTGGGGGGGGGGGGGCAGAGGGGAGAGGAGAACAAAAAACAAACCAGAAACCGCTCTTCCATGTACTTCCTGCAAGCAATCTGCAAAGATTTATTTAGCCTTTCCTCCTGTATGAGGACAACTCCTCCTGGAGACAACTCATACTCTTCTCTTTCCGTGTGACCTCCAATAGAAATTTATATGTTTCTGGAAATCCATAGCTTTTATAAAGCTAAATTCCATTCAAGCTCCATCAGCAAAGAGACGAGATCAGATTTTTCCCATTCTTAAGGGTAAGAGTCAGAAGGTGCTCCCTTAACAATTTTCCCAGCAAAGGAGGGCAGCCAGGCATTCCTATACTACAACATTCCCACTATTAGGACCAGAACAACTCTTCACTAGTAGAAAAAAAAAAAAAATAAACAGATTGTCATCTAGGAGAAAAAACCTGCAACAGGGGATGCAGAAGAGCCATCTGCTGCAACAGCATCTAAAAATAGCCAACGTTGGAGCAAGCAAGCTCTGTGCTCCCGATGGAGGTATATCCCCCCGCGCTTTCTCCCTGCCTGTGGGCAAAGCAGCTGGGTGCCCACACCAGCCCCCAAGCAGATGGTTACCTTCATCCCAACAGGGTGCTGCGTGCCTCTGGGCACGGCAAGCCCTTAGGCAATTCCTCCGAGTTCCATTTGGGACGCATCTAGCCGCTGTGAGCCACTTCCCATTGCTGGTGTAACGGGTGAGAAACGTGGGTGAATCCTGATACGAGGCAGCAGCATTTAACACCAATTTGCAGTGCTGGAAGTTTTCATGTAGGATCATGACAAAGGAGGAAAAGGGCCTTAGTGTCTCAGCATCACCGAGTCACCAGCTCGCTCTTGCCAGCTCTGACGAAGACAGAACCCTCAGCAGCTCTTCTCGCCCCGCTTTTAGCAGGGTGTTACAATTGGATAAGCACTTCTACTATGGCAGAGCGGCAGAAATAATAAGCTTTCAGCTGCCTTAGCCTTTCAGTTGCTTCCAATGCAAAGAACATTTGACATGCAGCTTCAGCGTTAATCTTGTTTTTTTAATCTTTGCTTCTAAATAGGAAAAATCAGGAGCATTGCTTTGTTGCTGTTCGGCTTTATTTATTTTTAGTCAAGCATGTTTCATCCCTATAGCATGATTAATTAACAAAGTTAATTAGCAGCTACAGCCAACCTACAAGAAAACAAAATCCCTCCGAGGATTTAAAAAATTATAACATGTTCATTGAGAAGTTCTCATGCTTGCTTTTGAAAGAAAACTACCAAATGATAAAAGGTTTACAAAAATGTTCTTTGAAAGTACAGTTTATGCTCTTAAGTTTGAACATTTGCATCGTAAGTGGCAAAATTCCCTGCCCAGGCCTTTGCAAAGAGATAATTAAAGGAGCCACACAAGGATGTGATTATATCCTTTCCAGATGGAAGCAAGCACACGAGTACCCAGTGTGTGGATGTAAGAAAGATACATTTCATGTCCCACTATCACCAGTAGATTTTGCAGTAGCTTGTTCTAAAAAATAAGTTTGAGGAAAGCCCATTAAATCCAAGAAAAACACGAATGTCCTAAGTAATCCTGCACGTTCTAACTCTCCCCAGACTGAAGTTTCTCCTTCAACTTTTGGTCCTATCAGCCAGGGTGATTTACTCACCAGATAAAAGCTGCATCACACAGCAGTGGCAGCTGCCCAGGGCTGCCCAGGTTTCCACTACAGAACGGCATCACTCGGATGTCTCACAGCCCACAGGAGAAAGATACATCAGGATGATGCACTCACAACCCCCACCTACCACGTCAGTTTGAACAAATGCCGGTCCAGTTCCTCAACTGGTAACCGATATCCTCGGATCAAACAGCATGATAAAAGCAACTGGATGCAAGAAAGATCCCTTTCTTCTTAGTTCTTTGTCTTTATATTTGATGTTTTATCTTGCTGAAACAAAAACCTCCAGCAGTGAAGTTCAGCTTCCTAAATTTCAGAATAAGATTTTCATTCATGCTTTGAGACCTCCGATCTTTCTTCATGTTTCATCCTTTCCTTCCGCAGGGATTTCTCTTAGAAATGGTCAGTTCTGCATTGGAAAACGAACCCTGTATTCTCCTTTCACCTTAGGGCTTTCGCTGTCTGCAAAGATGGAAAACAATCACTTGGCCCACATAAAAAGTCAAGTTTGAAAATATGCTGTCAGAATTTGCTTTATTTTCAGCACTTGTGTCCAACTATGGCAGCCACACCACATCCCAGGGAGTACTTCTGTCCCTTCTGCAGACCACTTTGGAGCAGAAAAATTCAAACCAGAAGTTCCCTCCTCTACACTACAGCTGTGAGACTCAAGAAGTGAGTAAATACTTTGTTCACACTATGGGGCAAAAATACTAAGCAGCAAAATGGGAAAAACTCAGAATGTGAATTTGCAAAGCGTCTCTCATCACAGCACCCATGGCCTGAGCCCCACACCTGACGTGAGGTGATGTGGGTGCAGCTGGGAGCTGTGGTGCTACCAACGCCTTGCTGCTGGAGCTGGCATACAGAGGATGTTCTTCGTGCTCTGTACATGTCAGTGCTGGCTTCTTCCTGAGACTGTTGGTTTAGAATGGCAACAGTTTAGCTAGATCTGACAATAAAAAGAGCTGTTTTGCAAAGAAATGAGAATTTAAAGCTGAACAAAGTGCAAGCTTCATTTAATTATTTTTGCAATAATTGCATACAGTGATTACTACAAGAGAAGTAGTAATGCTGTCAGGCAGAAGCAGAATAGATTGGCTGAGCCACCAGCAAGGCACAGGCTCCCGCTTATTGCTAATTTACTTCTGAGTAAGAGATAAGCATACAGAAAACACCATTCACATTAAACCTCTCTTCTACAAGATGCAATACTCCCAAACCCAGACAAGGCAAACTGGTGGCAGCTTATTCAAAGTGTATTTTCTCTGGGATGACACTAACAGCAGGGGGGGAAAAACACAGGATTTACAGCTGTAAATCCTAAATATAGAGCAGCTGCCCCCTGGGGGTCTCTCCCACCGATTTCCAGTAGATTTCAGAGTATATGAAATGCGAACCACAAGTTCAAAGAAGACCCTCTGGTTAGTCCCAGAAGCATCCCAAGAGGAGAGCACACAACAAGCCCCATGGCAGACCAGGGGTGCTGGGTTTTCTCTTCAAGCTCTGAGATGGTTTTATCTTTAGTAAAGTAGAAAAGCCAGCAAGGGAAGAGTAAAAGCTGTTTAAATAGCAGCCCCTAAATAACTTTCATTAGCAACCCGCTGCTCATCAGAACGACCACAAACAGAGCCAGCAGCCACCGTTCACTTCCCTGACAAGGCGTGGAGGCAGCAGCAGGCACCACAACCAGTGCAGCTCCTGGACAAGGAGAGGCAAGGGGCGATTCCTTCCTCCCGGCGCATGTGTTGGCCCGAGGGATGAATGCTGAACTCATTTATGAAAGACAAAGATTGAGAGAAAAACATTTACTAATTATTTCTAAGGTCTAGGAACAGCAGCGAGAGATGGTTAAAGATCTATTTACCATCAGCCCATTCGTCCAGAACGAAGCTTCAAACACCCAACTATCAAGAAGCAACAAATAAAGGGAACTACAACACTGAACTCTAAAATACTTCCGATGTTCAGTTTCTCACCCTATCAGTGAAGTACTCCAAGCATTATGTAACCCTCACCTTTCTCAAAAAGCACAGTTAGGACTTCAGCAGGGCCAAATGCCAGCCAGTCTTGCTCCTTGTTTAAACCTACCGATTTAATATATCCCACAAACTATTACAACACACTGCTACAAATAGATCAGCAGCACGTAATTTGTCCCACAACTTTTTTCTTATTACAACTGATATGTTAACCATCAACGTTTTCATCTCTCTTCTGTTATCCACATCACACAATACATAGCAAAAGCAATCTGACAAAATCCAACAGTACGGCCACAACTTTGGAATATCTTGACATGATTGATTTATCAATTTTAATGTTACATTAACGGTAATACTCATATTTAATGCTGTATTATTTCTGCCCATAAATTGGGACCTAAGAAGCATACAGAGCGAATTTGTATGATTAGGCAAGCTGCCAAGTTCTCAAAGACTTATCATGGAAAAGCTCAGTGTTCAGACAGAGAGGAAAAAAAGAAGAAAAGGACTAACAGAAGTCAGTTTGGAGTACTAATCTGGCAAGAGAAACTTTAAAATATATACAGGAAGCAGTTGCATATGGATTCCCACACTTTACTACATGAATGACTGTTTGCTCTTCTTTCCAGGTGATGGTTTAAACTGTTACGGAAATGAAGGCATCTGTTTAAAGAAAGCCCTAAACCACCATAAAATTGTTCTGAGAATTCTTTCACAGTACAAGGCCTGCGTTTATCACTTTTCCACAACTAAAAGAATATAAAGGTATATATCACGTTTTTTTGACAGCATCCTCGAAGTTGCTGCATCATTCTTACGACCCCATCCAGTGCGGGTCAGCGTGGAAAGCACCCTGTACGTGACCTCCATTCCCTTCTTACTAAGGTCCAACACTACAGCACCATTACGGAACCCACAGCTGTTGCTTCTCAGCTCAGCTGTTCCTTGTGGTGTCTTTCATCCAGTGAGTGTGCAACTTTTTACTCGGTGTTTGGCTGACTGTAGGCTGGGTGAAGCTGCTCTCTGGATAAGATGGATTCTCAGCTCTTGTGGTTCTGGTTGGGGGATCTGGCATGGTGTGAAGTGCTAGATCCTTAAAGCATATGGATCTCTACTTTTTTAAAAACAACAACACATTTTAATGGTGTTGTTTGAAAAATTAGATGTTCAGCAGTCAGATGTCTGACATACAACGCACTCTCTGGATTACGACCCAGACAGAATCAGCTGCGAGTCCTAAGCTGGTTCAGCTATTTCCAGTGAAAGAGAATTCTGTGTTTTAATAAGCCTGCTCCCGAGAAGACCTTGAAAACAGAACAGCCAAGGAACAAACAAGTAAAAAATATTTTCTTCTAGCAAAACACTTGCAAGTTGAGCTAACAAATCCCCCAGTCACTGGGTGTTCGTACACATCTTTCCTCCAGAGATTTGTCACATGTACATGATGTGCTGTGGAAATTCTTTTGAAAGGATATGCATTTCCCTAAAGGATTTTTAACGAGAAGTTATTGCTCATGAAAGATTCAGGATTGGCAGCACTTCAGTCTTCAAATTAACGATCTTTGTTTATTAACATAAAATGCATCATGCTCAACAGGACCATAACTTTTTCCCAACCCATGCATCAAAGCAAGAAAGAATTCTCACTCCTTCAGTCTCACTCCCTGAGGCTCTCCACAAGGGTGCTAACTGAAATTTTTATGATGGTCCTCTCACAGGACGAAGCCAGAACCCTTGTTTCACATAAGGCTGAAAACTGTGGAAATATTTCTTCGTAACTGGTAGTGCTCAGACATGAGCTAACAACAAACTGTAGCAGGCTGCCATCAATTCTAATGTCTGTTCCTTCCACGTAAACCTTTTAGCAGCATCAGATCTTTGCTTAGTCCTAACCCTAATTGCTCTTAAATTCCACAATTAACATTCATGCAAAATGCTCCTTCCGCATGCTGTTAGTAATTACCAGCTTCTGAAATTTAATTTCACCAAACATGCAAAAGAGCTATGACGGCCACAGAGAACTGCATCTGCAAACCACAGATCTTAGCAACACACCACTGAGCCATCTCTTGTATTTCTACAGAAATTAAATCAAAGCAGTGAATAAATTTCTTCGGGGGGGAGTTGTTTGTCTCATCAGGCTGCACTTACACATGCCATGTCTTCCCTCTCTCCATTTCATTTCTTGCATGCTCTGTAACCTTACAGTTGTCATCCCTGTCCTGTTCTAATTGAGCACTGGTATACTCTGGACAAGTCATCTCTTTTGTTGGTGGGCAAGAAACAAAATCAAAGTGACTTCATTCTGTGTGACTCACTGAACTTCTCTCGACTTTTTCCTTCACACAACTGTTGAATACTTTCAAGTATTCTGCCACCAACTGCCAGCAATGACCCTCCAATCAAAGAGAAAGTACAACAGAGAATCAAAGCTGTTCAGCAAGATTCCCTTCCTTTACTCTTTAAACTGTTTTAGTTGTTTCCTTTCCTTTTGCACCCTCAAGAACACCACTCTTCCTTTATTCAGGCTCACAACAATGCTCAGTCTTTCTACTGGGCACTGCCTCCACTTCAAGGCACTTGCAGCCTTGCTTTCCTCTTACCATGTAGCTGAGAGATGAGAGAATTTCTTCTCACACCATTCTACAAGAAAACAAACAAATTGAAGTCGACACATCTTTGGGTACAGCACTGGGACAGCACCAACAATTCCCATGGGTGCTATCTGCATGCATCATACCCGAGCCCTGGGCGCTGGGATTGCACAGGAGCAACACCGAGTGCTCTGCACTCAGGGAATCATCACAATGGTCAAAACACACACCAAGCCAGGCCATCAGGTACAAACTGGTGCCTTCTAGAGAAGGAAAACCTACAGGAACTACATAGCTTCCATCTGTATTTGTACTTCTAAACTTCCATTCTGTGGCACTGTGTATAGAAAACCCATGCTCAAGTCCGTGGGGGCCCAACAAGAAAAAGCAGCAAGGCGAGTGCAGTTAAAAACTGCGTGAGTGCATACAAGACAAGTAACAACTTTCTACATGCACTTTGAAGAAACGACCAATAGAAGGGATGCAAAAGGCTACTAAAAGGACAGGAAAATGGTTTGCAGCACACCATCAAATAATTGAGCAACACTGAGCATATATGCTGGAACACAAGCAGTGTTTACAATCTGTACAACATCGCTACGCAATCAGGTACTCAGCTACGTGTGTATAGCCATAATCATGATTATTACAACTTGTGTGTGTCTATTCAATCATTCCAGTTTATAATGCAGTAGTGAAAAGTAAACCAGTTACGAACATAATTTCAGATGACCATCCATTTCTCACAATTCTGAAAGTAGAAAGCATATTTCATAGTTAAGGACACATTAGATAAAATCTGCTAAGGCCCTCTTTTGTAAAAATGTCTGCTTGCAGTGACAGGTAAAGCAGCTGATCTGTACTTGAAGAGCAACAGGTCGTGCTGTGCAGCAGCTGGTCCTCAGGCCACCTGCCCCCAGCACCAGCTCCTCGCCCCTGGCAAACGCAGAGCATCAATGCACAGCCTGCAGGGGCCTTCTGCTAGGGCTCCAGCAAGCGACAGATGAAATAAATGAAACAGTTCTCTTTAGAGCACTCTCAAATGCCTGCATAAAAATACAGTGGATGTGCTGATGGACAATAACTGCCACTTAGGTTTTTGATTCAAGAATGTGATCGTGTCTATTGACCTCAAGATTCAGAGAGAGAAGGCAATTTTCAGGGAGAGAAGGCAATTCAATCTGTTCTGTAAGTCTCTGTAAACTTCATTGCACCTACTGGTGAAGAGAAGGAAAAAAAAAAAAAAAAAAGTACCGTCCTCCCCCAAGTTTGTGAATGTGCTTTGGTTTGCTTTAAACAAAATAATGTGGTCTCAACCACGTCTCAATATGCCAGAAAGGAAAAAAATAACATACTGAGAATCACTTTGAAGTATCCTGCAGTAACCCAACTTGTGAATTCATATGCATGCAGCCTTACAGCAATAAAATCAGTTACATGCTAATGATATAATTGTTTCTTCTATCATTCTGTACATAAAAGAAGATGAGATGAAGCCAAAGCCAGTGGCCTCTGGCTGATTATGTGTTTTGACAAATTAGATGATTAACTGGAACCTCAAACTTGAGATTCGCTGTCTCAGTAGACCCAAAGGAGGAGAAGAAAAGACTGGCATTTAAAAGGCCACAGATCTACAGGGACCCTCGCCCAGACTGAGGAGAGCTTCTCAAAGGGCAGTATTTGCATTGGAGCAAAGAGGGGCTGGCACGCACACAGGCGAATTTTAATACAGAAATTACAGTTGTCACTTCAAGTAATGGGTGCAGCACATGATAACAGATGCAAAATGCTTTCAAATACATGCAAGTAAAGATAGAAAAACTAAGTTCACAGTGACGGTTTTGTCAACATAACACTTAATGACAGTGAAAATGGAAAGCAGGTCAGATCAGAAGTATTAGCAGAGCAGTGGAAGTGTTTTTGTGTGTACTTACAAAGCCATTTCAATCCACACAGTCAAGTCACAGCCCCACAGACAGACCAGCGACTGGCACAGGACCCACCTGTGTCACCCGAGCTGTTTCACCAAGCTCAGCTGTGTGGTGAGCAGGACTTGCTTCAATACAGATCTTTACAAACTGACTTCCTCGTGTTAAATAATGAAACTTCATCAGATAAAATCAGGCACAGTCTATCCTCTCAGCTAGGACAGCTCAACCAGGCTGGGACAGAGCTGTAATTGTAAACTTTTCTAATTACTCACGATCTGACTGCAAGTTCTAACAGAACTACAAAAACATGTACTCCTGTATCATTTACAAGTAAATACTGTCTGGGGGAAAAACAAAAAAAAAAATTGTGTTTAAAACCTGAAACAGGGAAGCAAACACCTTTATGAAATCCCAGACAACTTAAACCCTCTTAGAGGACTGTAAACAGTTTTCCCCAAGGAAATCATCGTGAATGAGGCCAGCTTCTCAAAGCTCAAACAGCATCGACTTCAACGGAAGTTTAATTTCAGCAAACAAATAATTCAAAAGATGAGGGTGAATCATGATTAAGATGTGTTAGCTTTCAGGCATTTCCAAACAAATATTAAATGTATGCTAAAAAATGACTTAAAATATTAACTGTCCAACGTAGTAACATGGGAAGATTTTCAGATGTTCAAATGTCAACCAGATGCTTAGACAAACTTGCATTTCTCCAGTTTCAACTAAAAATAACATTTAGAAACCAATCTGATGTTTGAATAGAGCTCCTTGCCATTTTCACTGCAGAAAGTTTCCAGTGTTTTATCTATGAGGCTGGGTAATAGATTGTGGTCTGAAATGACTTAGTACAGTCATCACCTCTAGCCAAACACACCACCTTGGGCAGGGAGCAAAATCAAAGCCATGTGCAGTGGTCACCACAAGTATTATCTCATTTACAGAATCAGGAAAAAGCCAGTGTGAAACCAAGGTATTGATTACTTCAAAATTTAATTCCCCAGGCAGAAGCCACACTGACAAATAAATCCAGTAAAGGACATTTTCCAATTAACTAAGTGAGCCTAATCCTGAATTCAAGTTCCTTTGGTAGTATTAGAGATCATAGAACAAGCACTGTACTCAAAGTCCTCATGTTAATGCAGACAAACAGCCATACATGAAACTGGTGACCAACTCCGCAGATAAGCTCTGCGTCGTTACGTGCTCATGCTTTTCGGTTACATGAGATCATAACAGCTGACAGGACATACACACACAGACAGTTTGAGTGTTTGCTGCTTCAACCACAGGCCTTGCATTCAGAGGATCACTGTGAGGCTGCAAAAAGCATCTTCTTTAACATCTGACACCGCACCAGTAACCGGCAATTTTCTGGGAAAAGCCAACTGGAGCAATTTTCTTGATACCAAGAGTTCATTAAAAAAAAATTGTTACAGTGGAGTATTTTTCAACAGCAGTGAAATAATTGAAAGTTCTTTTAAATACAGAACGTGTTATTAATGTTCTTAGTTAGTGTATGGGTGTTTTGTAGTGTATGAGCATTTCCAGACCCAGTGGATCAATACCTAGGGGACTTTTGCATTCACTTTCCTCTCTTTAAGTCCCCAAAGCAGAACAGAATAGCTTTTCCTGTTTAATCATGCTGCAAAAAACAATCATATTTTGATTCACCAACATTACTTCCATGCTGACATATTTGTCCTTTTAAGATACTGTCTTAATTAGTTTTCTCTATTATTAGGAGGTTATCTAAAAGACAATTTAAGAATTTTTTTAGTGAAGCAGAAAAAAAACATGTTTTTAGATTGCATATTATTCCTTACTACAAAACCAGTACATGCTCGTTGCTGGCCATCCCATTAAAAGTCTCCATAGTTCACAGTGCAAGCTGTAATTGTCTAATTTCTTGTGGAATGAAAATGCCAGGATTTCATTCTGCGCACTGCACCCACACCCATGACTTCAGAAGCACGGTCAGTGTGAACATGTGGGCAAACCAAGGGCCTTGCCTTGTCCTACAGCCACCGGCTCTCACTGCATCAGCACCGTACGCTGTTCTCTTCGCAGAGTTCTCACCCTGCATCGATACAACAGCCTAGTGAACTGTACAACCATACAGCTACCTGCTGAGCTCCAAGGCACTTTAATTAGCCTATTTGTGCTTTTTGCCAAACCTCAGCCGCAGGAAGAGAGAAATTCTCAAGATATATGAGGCATGTTGAGGAGGCATCTTCCCCCCAGTACCAGCTTTGAAACATTCTGAAAAACTTTACCTCCTTATAGACAGTGCTTCTGTATCCATCTACAAGAAGTGCAGCTTTACTTAAACTACGACTCCAACCTCTCAGGACTGCAAATGGCAAAGACAACTATTTTCTTGGTGGGTACTGAATAATTCACATCTTCCCCTATACACAGGTCATGCCTCACAAGAAGTTTCCCAAAGCTGTACTTTCTTTAAAAATAGTGGTATCTTTTAGAACACTGCCTGCAAAACTTTTAATAGAACAGTCACCTTTGTCTGAGGAATATGGTTCTAAGTGAATGCACACAAGGACCTCATTGTGCCAAAGGCTTTAATGAAGAAAAGCATAAGGAATGCACTAGGAAGTTAGCCCATCATGCCAAGCAGCAAGGTCATACTTCAAACAGCCAGCCAGCTGGAGGGCAGGGCAGCCCATCTCCACCAACAGGCACCTCCCAGCCATCTACCCAGACAAAGGACCAGCCAAGCACCGTGGCTGGGAAGGAAACACTGTCACTGCCCCAAAGGCCATTGCCAAAGTACATGTCTGCTGACCCTGCAGATGTTTTGTTCATCTCTCTCTTCCTCCATCTCTGGCCACCACCACACTTGGCTGGAGGTTTCCATTTTGTGGTTATAGATTTCCTCCCTCCTGCACAGAGGGATTTTCCCAGGAGTTCACCAACCAAGCTTCATCCAACAGTGAGCTGGGAGCCGTGCCTTTGTCTCCCCAGCTCCCCTCCCTCCACACCTGTATTTTATTTCCTCTTTGCTCTCTTTTTCTACTTCTCCAAAGCACGCTCCTTCTTCAGTATTGTTTTTAGACTGCTGAAGTCAAGAAGTTTTCATCAATTTTAATGCACGTACCTCAGCGATGGCCCTCCCCAGCAAGCACGGTTTGACCCTGAAGTCAGTGCTTACAGTGAATGCGATTGACTCACTTTTGTGAACTGTCCCTAGGTAGAACTGGAGAGGAAAAATATGGGGAGTGAGAGCTGGCAGGGAAATCTGTGAATCAGCAAAAGAAGAGGCTGCTGGACAGCACGGACCCAGAACTACAAGGAGAATACATAGCCAGCCCATGACCTCATATAGAGAGGATGAGAAAAGGCATCATGAATTTGTGCACATTGCTCTGATATTACTCAAATACTCACTTCTGCCTCAGAAACGTGGGGTGGGGGCTGGTAACTGAACGATCTGTTACCGCCTCCCAGCACCAGCCCAGCAGCATGCCTGTAGCCCCACTGCAGAGCAGCACCAAGACCCCACCCCACTGCCTCAGCAAATAACCCCACGCACAGTGCTTATTTCTGCACAACATGCTGCCATAGTGTGTGCTGCTTTTTATGTTCTTCTACATAGAAGAAGCACAAACGACTTTTTATTTTAAAGCAATAAAACTTGGTGAGCTTTTCTAGCAGGTAGGGTTTTTTTTTTTTTTTGCTCCATTTTTAAAAGGCATTAAAAATCACAATGTCACAAGGCAACAGTGGAAGTCTGTGACAGGTTTGCTTATTCTCAGAAATAAAGTTGAGTAATTTCAGGATCTTGTCTTTTGACCACAGATTGCATTCTGGCATATCAGATGCTGCAGTAATAGGATTTTCTAAATCTGAAACACGTTCATATTGTGTACATAAAGAAATCTCTTGATGTTTTACTTATGCTTTTTTCATCATATATACTCTCCCATACCCCCCTGCTTTCAACAGCTAATAACCAATACATCTGATGAAAATTAATTGACTTGACAGCTTGCATGAAACCCATAAAGGTCCAAAGGAAAAATGCTGTGACAGCAGTTTCTTTCTGACTAGGATTGTAGCTATGGAAACTATCTTTAGAGGCCAACTGGCCTTCATCCCAGCACAACATAAAAAAATCAAACGCTACTGTCACTGGGATAGCCTGTGGCACCAGTCTTACTCGTCAACCTTTACAACTTTGCTGCATGATAGCCAAAGCAAAATATCCATTGATTGTATTGGGATCGAAGCTGGTATGACATTATAGTACAATTACAGAGTTAGATAAGACAGACCTTATGAACTGTGCTCATACTGATAATTATTATGATAACCTGTTACAAAGAACCTCTAGAACTAGACAGGTATCTAAAACATCAATGTGCAGATTACTCAGCTTATACAGAATATTTTGTTACAATATAAGTAACTTTGACTTATCTTCAGGTAGATACTTGCAGCCCAAGAAGAAATCTCTAATCTGATTTAACTCTCTGTCACATCGTATCAGCTGAAACACCTATCCTTTTGGAAGAGATTTATCTCACACAGCCAGCCTGAACGAAAGCTGTGATTTCTAATATAGTTGGAGAAGATGATCATTTTTCATGAACGCTTAGGAGTGGCTTTCTCTTGTAAGTTGAGGCACAAATGAGCCAGAGATCAACTACTGCAAACGCATGTGGCAGCTTCCATCACCGCCCACAGAAACGTTGGGTAGGACAGCAACCACAGGGCACTCCTACGCTTTTGGAAGCAATGTGGGCTTCTTCCAGAACAGTATTCAAAGAGCAGTGAAAGATTTCATTCGTTAGGAAACCTAGCTGAATGGAAGGAAGCAGGAGTTAGAAAAATGTATTTGGCTGCACTGCATGTTAAACACCCAAACAAATACATTAAGACCTTCAATGTACTTGTGATCCAAACTGTTTCACTGCCGGTCTCACTACACAGGAAAGGAGCTTTCAGATGCCTATCAGACAGCACAAGATATTTTTTTTTTTTTGTACAATTATTTGTAAAATAATTGTAAAAAGAAAGAAAGGGTTGAGTTTTCTGAAGGCAGGCAGAAATTTGGTACTGACCTGAACGGGAGAGGGAGCAGACCCCCAGCTGCAGGGCTGTGATTTTGTCCTGTGGTGTCAGAGTTGTGAATCAGAAATATTAACTGGGGGAGAAGAGAGAAGAGAGGCATGCCGTGCCTAGGTCCCCTTGGTACTATCAATAAACACATGCCTGACTGGAACCGTGGGTTATATTTTATAGTTCTTACCAATTCATTGGTTATCTTTAAATTGATTTAAACAGTGTAAGATCACAGCAAAACGCAGAACTATTTATTACATGCTTCACACTGAGGTTTGATCCAACTACTACCAAATAAACCAGGTACATTTCAACTAACTTGGATTTGACTCAAAAACATTTGGTCTGTTCTGGCGTCATAAAAAAGAGATTAACAGAACTAAAAAGACAGACAATAGGGCTTATGTGCCAAAAGCTCAACTTCTTTTTCTATGTTAATCTCCTAAGAGACACCCATGTCTGAAAACCTTGTCTTTCTTACCATCCTTAAGCCTATCATAGCTACACCACTGAGTGAAGATGTTAAGGAGATTAATCCAGACTCTAATAATATTTATCTAGGCGTTGCCATAAATATCTCCCTTAGAAAAGCCTTTCCATGCCAAGGGAGAGAGAAGCTCACATACTGACACATCCCAACCTACCCAACCTCCACTCTAGCACAAAACTTAAAAGCACCCAACAAAATGCACAATAAATACCCAAGTATCTTTTTATTACCCTACAAAGTAAATACTTCAGGGAGCACACCCATCTTCTGTTTTATGCACATTTATAAAGTGATGAGTGACAGCATTAGCTTTTATCAAAAATAAAAGAATTATGAAAAGATCAACCCTTGCTTTGATACATCCCCACCCCAGAAATATCCCAGTAAAATCATAACATCTGTTAATAGCACACTCGCTTTCCCCCAGTTTTACAAGTTGGTTTTCGCTCTCACTGAAAATACATGCTGCTGCTGATCCCAGTACCTTTCCCCACTCCTGCTTTCACACATCATAACATGTCACGAATCTCGAGACCTGACAGAGAGTTCTGCTGCATTTTTTTTTTTTTTTGTTTATTCCTTAGGTTCTCACCTTCTGAGTACCACTTTTCAAATTTAACAGAATACCCATCTGCAGCTAAGTATTTTCTACCTTTGATTAGTTCCTCCAAACATGCAGTTCTCTTTCTGAACACCACCTCATCACTTTCCCCCAGGAAGCAGTAAATGAAGATCCAACACGAGCACTTTCTTCCTCTGCACCTGTCAAGATGAAGCATGTCATTTGACCTCCCAATTCCTTCTCTCCCCATTCCCAAGGCTCTTCACTTGCTCTATCCTCAGGTTTTTGTTGCCTATGGGTCCTGTTTCTTGCCACACAGATCTGTTACAGTCTTTCCCATCTTAAAACAACAAAAAAGTCATCCTTGGTCCTACCGGTCTCATTTTTCCCTCTGTCCTTCTGTGGGGTCATTGAACACTGTCTATACTGCCAACCACCCTCGCCCTTTCTCACCCATGTCTCTCCTAGCCAAACCCCAGGACTGGCCTTCAGCCCTGTAGGAGCCTGCACAGACACACTCCAGGCTGACAAGCAGCTCCTAGCTCCTCTCAGGCAACCAGGAACCCCTACAAACCCTGGCACAAACCAGGCGCTCCTCCCTATGGAGTCTGAAGCTGGACCCTTGGGACATTTTAGGCCTTTCTGGTTGTCAGATATGGAGTTTGGACAGAGGCAGCCCATACTCACAAGGCAGGAGACACCGGGTTTGTAGGCTCCTGTTACCCAGCAATCAGATATGGAATTGTAAGATACGATGCCAGGCAACGACAGTCTTTGCAGTTTTGAAGGAAGTGTTCAAGAGCACTGGCACAGGCTGCCCAGAGAGGCTGTGGGGTCTCCTTCTCTGGAGGTATTTAAGACCCACCTGGACGCCTTCCTGTGTGACCTGCTGTAGGGAAGGGGCTTTTGCAGGGGCTTCAGACCAGATGACCTCCCGAGGTCCCTTCCAACCCCTACCACTCTGTGATTCTGTTTCGTTAGAATGTTGCACTTTGTGAATGAATTAGAATGAATGAGGAGATCAACTTCTCATTTTCCCTCAAACCCTGTCGTTTATTTCGCTGGCCTTTGTTTAACACTTACATGGTCAGGTTTTCGGAGCAGATGCTCTTTCTGATCATATTTTAATTCACCAGGTGCATTTGCACTGGTAATTTAATGTCCTTTTAGGTGAAAACTTGCATCAACACGTAAAGCCTTGAGCACACCACAGATGAGCCTGTAGTTTCCCTTCCGGAGGCACGGGGCTGGAGGGTGCTCCCAGACGACAGCCAGAGCACGCAAGCAAAATGCAGAAGCAAGGTCCCCAGCAGCTGGCTCCTTGGTGCTCGTCAGGGACCAGCAAGTGCTGCAACCCTTATGGCCAGCTGGGAGACAAAATGGAGTTGTGGCCCCAGAACCACAAAGGATCACAGCAAATAACCGAAGTCTTTTTGTATTTGTGCCATGCTGGCAGGTAACAGTGATGCACTTACAGAGACCTTGCCTAGACCTCAATTACAATGCCACTGCAAATTTAAAGATATTTGTTTTAACAACAATGAACAGTAACAAATAAATAAAATCAAACCATTGATAGCCACGTATTGCAATACTGTAACTACTCATTTTCATCAGGTAACTCTGAAAATGATGACTGGATACAAAAGCCAAGCTACAGCAGCCCTAGTAACACCAACACCATGTGGCAGAGAATCATGCAGTAAAACATACAGCAAGTTGCTCCTACGCTGTGTACTACAAATGTCCATCCATGGAGTAGACAACAGGCATTCCCAGCAGTCCCCGTTACTGCCACATGTAGTATTTACATGCAGTTAATTGTTTGAAGCTGGGATGCAGGACTCTATTAACACCAACAGCAGTGATTCTGACAATCTCATTTTCAGCAGCCACCAGGAACCACTTTATTGCCAGCACAAAGAAGGCCAAGAGGTAGCACATGTTGAGCACGGCTCAACTGGTAGCTCTGGACTCCACCCAAAGTCAACAGGAAGATGACTTTATTACACTGCTTTGGCCTGCATTCCCTGCTCATTGCATGGCACACACAGTTACTTGTGAATGACACAGCTACCCTTCAGCCTGCAGCACGCAACGGTACAAAGTACCGTTTCGCTTCGGTATCTGTGTTGAGCCCCGTATGCTGGAACAGAAACAGTGGGCAGAGAAGAGGCACACAGGCAATTAATACAAAGAAGGAGAAAGGGTGGGGGGGGTGTGGAAAGGAGGTCAACTTCACTCTCCGCAGAAATGTCTGCGCATATGGCAACGATGTGACAAAGGAAATCAGAATGATCATTCTAAAGACTTGAAGCATCTTCAGAAAAAAAAAAAGAATGACAATAAGGAACTGGTACACAGGTAACTTTCTCACTAGCAAATAAACCATGGGATAGACATTTCAGCTTCCTGTAGTGGATCAGAGCAGCAACATGGGCAAAACGCTGGCACAGAGAAGAGCTGAAAAGCCTTAAGAATTCAAGTGGATGTAATAAGAGAACAGCTGCATTGTCTGTTTAGAACAACACCGGCCACCAGGAGCCAAGAGTCTATTTAAAGGGGTTTATACACAATGGAAGGAAAGTTATTAGAAAATGGAACAAAGATGTATATGGAAAGCAACTGGTAGATGGTTGGCTCGGTACTCGGAATTGCAAAGACTTGAGGGAGATCCTAAGAAGGGAGATGGGGAAGAGTGTTTATTTTTGTTCTTTCACAACTGACAGCAGTGATGAAAAATCTGTTTCTGTGATACACCAAACTTCTTTGACATACCTTGTTTTTTCCTTACTTACTTGCATTTTGATTATTCTGAGGAACAAGTTACGTTTCAGATGTGAACCATCAGTGCACACACCACAGCAAGAGGAGCAGAAGTATTTGACTCTCCTATATGAGCCATTAGTTTCTGTGTTTTAAAGCTCCACTCTGGAAAAAAACTTCCCATTTTCATTTCAAGGCACAAGTATAGAAGAAAAATCAGTTCTCAAAGTAGAGAACTCCAGGGTCTCTGGCTTTTAGAAGAATTTTGCATATCAACTCTCGCTGGCAGAACATCCGGTCTTTCTCTTAATGTTTAAATCATTTGAATATATTAAAAATTAACAGGAAAAAATATATATTTTTTTTAAATTCCATCCACATCAGCTTAGATCTGTATCCATTACCTAACATCCTAATTCTATCAATTCCATGGTCACTTCTAGGAGTTTCCATTACACAATTTAAATGAGACCTTAATATCAAAGAGTTAGAAACAATAAACAGAGTTTTGCTGCAGTAATCCCTCCAGACCTTCTTCATAACAGAAGCACAAACCTCAAACCTACCAGGCTCCTGACTGATTTTTCATACAAGCATCATTACACTTGTCTCCCCACCCTCTGATTTCTGCGCACTGCCCGTTCTGCATGAGTGTTCTGACAATCGCAGTTTCACCACCATGCAGCTTCAGGTGGAAGAAGTGGCCCCAAATGTCCACAGACACAAAAGCCCAAAGCAGAAACACAACTCCTGCTGCTTTAACACCAGCCCCAAGCCAGCTCCACCACACTATGTGGCTGCATTTTAACCAAATTAAACAACTACCTACCATGATAAGGTTTGGTTTTTTAAATCTTCCACCATTTCGTACTGCACACCTTTGCAAGCCATAATCCTGCAAGCACTGTATGCATTTGGCGTCACCCCTAGAGCCGCCCATCTATTTCAGTGCTGCAGTCCTGAGGTTAAGCAGGTGGCTAACTGGTTGCAAAATCAGGGTCTTCAATGGAAAATTAATCAGTGTGATAAGTGGATTTACACACAACACCTGGCTTCTGCTGCTGAGCATCTCGGTGTAGGGGATTATCTCTTAGAGTAACGGTGGCACAGCTGCAGTGCTCGGCAAGAGCTGTAACAAACCCAACTTGGCGCAGGAGTGGAGAAGTAACCATGACATAATACAGAAACGGGGTCCTTTGCTTAAGAGGAAGGTACCACCAAACCTAAAACCATACAACCTAAAACCCACTAAAACATGCATTTATACCTGGGCAACAAAGGCCTGTCCATAAGTAAATGCCAATTGCAATTAATGGCAAAGATGGATAAGAAAAGCGGGGGCGGGAATGACTTTCTGAGGAAGCTCTCTGAAAACACCAAGACAAAGACAGCAGATTGAAAAGGCCAGGAAGCACAACGGATGATCGTCCCAAGCTGAAGGATGTAACATTCCTATCAGCAACGCTCAGTGACAGAGGAAACTGTACGCGAGCTGCTGAAACCATCCCTGAGCTGTAATCTTCCCCATTTTCCTGTTGGAGCACCGCAGCTCTGCTGCGAACCTCCAAGCCATCCTTAGTTGTCAGCGCACTGCTGCGTCGGGCACTGGCAGCCATATGCTTCGCTCTGAGCGCGTAAATTGCACGGGATGGCATGAATGGAGCTGCTCCCCGCAGCTAATCATGGGCTTCCAGCGTTTGGCAGAGCAGGGACGACAGCCCAGCCCTTGCTGCTCTCCAGACGGGCCGCAAGACACCAGAGCTGGGCTCCTGGAAGACACCCCGAAACCTGCTGGTCCATGAGCAAGCTCGGGAAGTACCTTACCTTGGAAGGCTCAAGGGTTTATTAGGGTGCTTTTAAAGCAATTGCAATCTAATGATACACTTTTTCCTCCTGTTTCCCTGTGTGGCACAGCCATTTTCACCTTTTAAAAGCAACACATAAATCTGCAGTAGCAGGGACCCAATGGCAGTTCAGCAAGCCTCCTCTACTGCCACTGGCATCAGTCCCTGTGGTCACTGGCAAAAGAAAGTGAAGCACGATAAATTCAAACAGGGGTGCTGGTTGCTTTATCCTGAACGGTAGTTGTGCACTTGGCTTATGTGGTTTCCTCTGTTAGCGAGGAATGGAAAAACATTCCCAGTATTCAAGGGCAAAACAAGTATTTTTGGTTCATCACCATTAACAAGCATCAAAAAACACAGAAGAAAAAAAATCCTTAGAGTTCTGGTTGTTGCACAGTTATTCCCCAACCACATTTAAAAACCCAGCCTGTCAATTCCAGCATTTCAGTGCAATTGTTATTGACCTACTAACCTGTAACTCTGGGAAGCCTGGAGCTAAGAATGCAATAATGGCTGGCAAACACAAGTCTCCAAACAGAGAGTAATAACCTTAAGTAAACTGCTGCCAAGCAAAAGTCCTGCAGATCAAACAGTTCCCACGAAGCCCCATGCTATTAACCAGCAAAAAAGTCCCATGATATCCCCATGGCCATGCACAATAACAGAGCTCTGTGCTTCTGTTTACTTACATAGCTTATCTGCAACCCTGAAATGTACACAGCCAGCCTCCCAGATGTACATCACTTGCCTGTTTAATGGTACTTCACTTGTTAAAAACTTTGCTAGCTTTCTAATGATAAACAAGGGGTTTAGCCAAAATATCCATTTTTAAGAGAAGCAGAAATGTGCAGTGGGCATTTATGGCTCCAAAACTCAACTGGTTTAGGTTTGTATCCTGTTAGGTGGAGAAAAAGCATCTTAAACACGTAAAGATGGCAAGGCTGTGCTATTCACGAGGCTCTGTTTTATTCTTACGGGGAAACCGCAAGGCCTAACTAGCCACGCTTATTCTAGCTTATTTAAGGTATTTCCAGGGTAAACCCACCTCAGATGATGGACGTCAGCTCTAACACCCTTCTACAGCCAACTGAGCCAACAACCAAAAGCCTCCCAGGCCCGCGCCAGGTTGCTCCACGCTGCATTTGCACCGCATCCCACTGCTTTGTGCGCCCTGCTCTGAGCTCTCTTCCGCTTAACTTCTCCCACCAGCACCAGCTCCTCTGCCATAGCTTGTGCAAGGTGGAGAAGACCATTTTTAACCAAACAAGACGAAATTAAATAGCAACAGTCATCGACATCAATAAGTAGTAAGAAGAACGCTTGTCAGGACGCTCCCGCCCGAAGAAAACCTGCTGCCTCGGAAGCAACAGGACTCAAGGCGAGCACACCAAGGGGAAGGCAGCGTGTTGCGCCGGGGGCTGACGCGCAGCGGGGCGGAGGCAGGCAGGCAGGCAGGCAGGCAGGGAGGCAGGGAGGGAGGGACGGAGGCCGGCCCGGGCCTCCAGCGCGGCGGGCAG
>VXAV01004112.1:510746-570659 GCA_013399715.1 Alectura lathami
CAGCCGGCGCGGAGCCCGGCCCGCAGCGCTCCGCTCCCGTCGGTGCCGCCTCAGCGCCGTCGAAAGCGCGGAGGGAAGGGAAGGGAAGGGAAAGCGCTGGGCCTGCAGCGAAGGGAAGGGGCTGCCAAGCGGCACCCGGAGCTCGCACCGCTGGGGTCTGGCAGGCTGGTGTGCCCTGTGGGCGAGCAGCTCCTGGAGAATCCACTTTGGCACGCTGTAGGCAAGGAGTGGCACGTGGAGAAATGGTCCGGCTGACAGTAGATCACATCGGCATTGTTTTCAGGTGTGACTGGAGGATTTGTAAACATGTTGCACTTCGAGTACCTAAGTGTAGAGAGTGGAAGAGCTCGGGCAGGATTTTCTGGTTTAATGAGAGAAAGTGCTAGGCGGGGGTCTTAGCAACGAGAAGTAAAAACCGGAGAGCAGAGAGATGAGACAGCTGTGTGCACTGGAGTAATGAGACACGTGGGGTGCAGCGTACAGCCACCTTGTTGTGCTGAGACAAGAGGTGGAAGCTAGAGCTCTACTTGCTAATTAGAGATAAGTACTGGAGGAAAAATGAAGGCAGGAGTCTTCCTAGCTCTTGATTTTAGAGGTGTCTGAGCAAAGAAGCAATGCATTCTCCAGGATGAATACATCATGGAAATTAGACACACCATCAGAGCTAAGACTGATTTTATCAGATTGGCTATAGATGAACTCAGCGTACTTTGCAGAGGAGAGCTCTTCCTGTGGTGGTAGAGGGAACAATCTTTGCAGCCAGACTGTTGTGTTCTGGATAAACCAATAGCCAGGTCTGTTAATGAAGATTTTCCAGGCAGGGAATTTGCTTTTTCCAGTGTAGAAAAAGGACCTCAAACATGATCTGAATCTGTCAAAGCCAGAATGTCTATCCCAGGGCAGCAGCTTGCACCAGCACCCCTGGCTGTCCTGGTGAGATGCAGCAGCTGAGTTTGCTGAGGGCTGGTGTAGAGTCCTGGGCTAAGTGGGGTCATTGTGATTAATTCAGTGTAACTGGGTAACATATACAGCCTGCAGCACACTGTGCATCAGATGATTTAGTGATGACTCCTGCTCCAAATTACTACAAAACTCTGAAAGAAGGCTGCCAAGAAACAGGAGAAGGGAACTAGGCAGAATGGTCGATAAAAGGTCCCTAAATCTACTCAAATTTGGGTTTCCAAATTGATTCTGACTCTCAGTTAGAACAAGGTTGTCACAGCTTAAGCCAGGATCCTGCAGCAGTCACACAGCACTGAAATAATGCCCATTAATGTGTTTAATTGCTTTGTTGTGCAGGGAAACACCTTCAGCAACTCTCCTAAGATCTGATTTTAATTACTGAGTTTAAAATATGTTAATGTTCTGTTTAAGTGGAAATAACAACATTCCAATAAAATGTAATCACATTGTAATGCCTGTTGCTTGCACAATCAATCTAAATCACCTGTTCAGATTCCTTTGTAATCAGCGATGGAAGCTGCAGGGGCTGAATGCTTCTGAGGCATAGGTGACATTGGAGCGGCAGCACTGGATCTGGCCCAAGGGGCTGTGCCACTCACATCATTTTTCTGACTGGCAAAAACTGAGTGTCTGGGGAAGGATGACCACCTGGGAGCTCAGGAATTCCTGGCCCTATGCTTGTAGTACCTCTCCTCAGCAACCTGTGTGACTTTGTCAAGTGTCCAGCTGAGCTCTCACACAACTTTATAATCCACAATATCCAGCTGAAGATGCTCTGAAGCTTGATTGCACATTGCATGAACAATCTCTTCCTTTAGTTTGTTTTTGGACATGCCACCTGTTAGTTGCACCTGATACCGCATATTTCTTGTATCGAAGGAAGCAGCAGATATTGCTCCTCTCCACACAACTCACGTTTTCAGATCTGCTGCTCCCTTACCCTAAGTTACTGAGTTTTCAGTCTGAGGAGCCCTAGTTCTGTGGATGAAAGCCAGCATCCTGTGCTTCTGTTACCCTTCTCTGCCCTCCTCTGATCTCTTCCGGTTCTCTTTTCCAAGGTGGGGAACCCAAACTGCAGCCAGTATTCACCATGCAGGAAAATCACTGATGATCCTTTTCATTCTGATACAGCAGATCTTTAAAATACTGCTCTAGTCTGGTCAACAAATCTTTCTATCAGACGTACATTATTGAACAGAAAACTTATTTAATGTCCACGTCTGTCCTTCAACAATTTAGCTTTCCTCAAATTCCTAGTGAAATCTGCATCTTAGAATGAAATTACCAGCTATGCTAGTCTAGCCAGAACTACTGGAATGTAAAAATTATTGCCAGCTCTTTCTTTTCAGGGCTGATCTTACATCCACTGAAATCAAGAGCAAAGGAATTGGCATCCTACTCTGTAACTAGAAGTGATTTAGAATTAAAAAGAACCAGTATTTATCTATTTAAAGCTACACTTAGAATTTTAAAGTATTTTTATGCTTATCGAGCCACTCTTCCTGACAGTCAAGATACTATTCTGTGTCTCATTAATAGCATCTCAGTTTCGTACACAGCAAGAAGAACATGTTCCAAATCATTAATTATTTCTTGTCCCTAGGCTTGTACAGTTTTATCTAGCGTGGATGTTTTTGAGACAATATGCTGGTCTTCAAACAAAATTCATGACTTTGCTTACCATTGCCTTGGAGTGATACTAAAACTATAATCCTCATGTTTGAGAAACTGCACGATTGGCAGCACTTACAGACAGTTCTTTCAGCCTCCCACCAAACGCTGTTCAGCAAGACCTGAGGCAGCGCTGCACTTTTGGGGGTTTCAGTTCAGCCATGGGGATGGTTGCCCATGGACTTGGGACTACCGGGTGAAGCTGCTACACGCAGAGCTCTGCAACAACATGTTGCTGGCAGTCACTGGGCACCCATGCTGAAATACAGCATCACAGGGCAGCTGCCCAAGGAGAGGCTGCAGAGCAAGCCAGTGCCTGTAAGCAGGCTGATGGTTCCCCAGTACAGACTGGGAAGAAGGACTACAGGAAGGATTGTGGTGCAGCTGCAGCCTTGGGTTGGCTGCTGTTCCTGCCACCTCCTGCTGCTGCCAGTTGGGTTCAGCCTCAGCCAGACGCCGTACAGGTTTTCTACTGATGGCAATGGAAATTTAGAATTCAGATCTTACATGGGAATTCTGTGTGTATTTTGAAATGTCTGAAGAATGGTTCAAGTGCTGCCATTTGCACATTTCCACACTGCAGAACAGAGGCGAAAGGAAATCCCGACATGCCTAGCACTGGATGCAGAGCAGCGTTTGGCCAACTTTGCAAGCGTTTATAGTGGTGTTTTTAGAGAAAAGGGGAAGACAGATCCTCAGTGTTTGCAGCTTTGATCTGCATTTCTGGATCGATCTCTCTCAGGGCTTTGCAGGAAGATGAGTCCTTCCTCTGCATTTGATCTCTCTTCCCCAGCCAGGAAGAGTGGAAGATCATAAAAATGCAGGAAGCCTAACAGGAACTGCACCGTACGTGCTTACGGCTCAGAAGGGCTTGAGAGGCTCTGAGACTGCCTGGCAGAGGGCTGAGAATCTGCTTCCATTGAAGTGAATGAAAAGCAGTATTTGTTTTGTTATGGCATTATCAGGAATGCACCTGAACTCGGAGGAATCTCAGGGTAGCGTCAGACTAGTGCTGAGCCTCCTCAAGGACTGGGCAGTACAGGCACGTGCCTGTCCTGGCAGCGCAGGGAAGCAGATCAGGTTATTTCTCCACCGTCTTCAAAGGTGCTACATAAATTGCAGCAAACTAAGTATCCTGCCACAGCTGGTGTCTCCTTACTGCTAAGCTTTGCTGGAGATTAATCTGGGTTTTCTATTTTTTGCTTATTTAAGTTACACTTTCTAGACTCTGCTTAGCTAATCAGGTGGTAAGAAAGCCAAGAGGGCTATATTTTGCAAGCTTTTATTCATTTTCCAAAATCTCAGGGGAATATCTGTATAAGCAAGAGTTTGCAAATTCTGAGCCATGCTGATTTAAGTAGGAAAAAAATATGCTCAGGTCTTTAATATCTAATGAATACTGCCTTATATTTGAAACCATGTCCCTAGTGGAACCCATTACAATAATGTTTATACAGGCTTATGCTGTAAATGCGTGATATTTTCCCTACAGCAGAATATGTTGGAATTTATTCCTGATTTAAAAAAATAATAATGTGCAAATGGGTCATATTCCAGACTATGGACTACTACTGATACAGTGATGCCCTCTTATTAACAAATAAAGCAATGAACAAATCATCTTGTTAAGAAGACAAGTGCACTCTGGGTCTCATGCAATGTCTGCAAACTGGAGAGCAGCCAAATCCTACAGAATTCAAGGGGACTTTCAGAAGGTAGTGAAGTACCTCCCCGGGCTCCTCCAGCCTGCTTACAGTCAGCATTAGAGCTAAACAAGAGATCAGGTGAGTGTGTCAGTGACAGATCTGAACTGCTGCAAAAATGCCCCCAGCATACGTGGAGCTGCGCAGCGCCTGCAAAGCCTGGGGGGGACAGCAGGAAGGGAGCAGAGAGAGGTCAGGGCACACTTCACCTGTTAAATAACTGGAAGAGACAATGTCACAGGAATGTTTTTGTTGCACAGGTGCCCTGCTCTCCGCTAAAGTGGTATTTATCCTTTAAAAGGCCTGGCTGGATGCAACATACGTCTACATTGTTTTGTCTGTAGTAAAAATCCTTTGCACCAGCACAGGAGCATCAGTATACAATAAACTGTCTCGAGAGAACAGGACAGAGCTCTTCTCTCCTTCTCCCCTTGTGAATGCCTGCCTGCTGACAAAGATCCTTTGCAAGGGACTTCCATACTGTGGAGTGAGGCCAAAGACAAAAGTGAGGCTTTTCTTCCATGCTGTGAACCGTAGACACAGGAGAATGCTCTCCTGTTGCAGAGTACAGGATAAGGGTGTCACCGAGCCTGCTTCAAGCAGCAAAACCTTTTAAAGATCCAGGCAGTGCTGTAGGAACTTCATTCCCCAGACAGCAGCAAGCAGGCTGACAACACGTGGTACTGTGGCGTGAAAAATGCAATCTTGTTATTAATACACCAAACTGGAACACAGAGCAACTCGGCTCAGCTCCTGGCTTAGACACAGATCTCTTCTATCAGCTCCATTACTTGGTATATTCACAACTTCATTGTGCTCAGTAAAAGGGGCATTATGTTATTCCTGGTTTCATCCTTGAGGCTGAGGAGATGAAAACCACTTCTCACTTTGCGTGGAGACTGGAACAATGAAGCCCCGTTCTCACCTAGGGTCTTAAAATCTTGCTTTAATGTAATTTAGAAGAAATAAAAATGGTAGAGCATTACAGAATGAAGTAGAAATGGTAGATGTGATTATTTAACTTTCACAAGCGTGACTGATCTGCAGAGAAAGCTGCTAACCTGACTTGCATTGACTTCATGTTCATTTTCCCACTGGCCTCTTCTAACACTGCCATCGGCGCTGCCCTTTTCTGGCTAATTTATTAGTGAAACAGGTCAGTGCCGTGGCATTCCTTTAAAAATAGTGGATTCATAAATTGTCTGTTTTTCTGTGCTTAAGTCCACCCACTCACCACACATCTCAACGCCTTGGAAAATCCTCTCACCAAGGCTCCCGTATCACAGCCTGCATCTGTGCACCACTCATTTATAAAATACATTTTAAAATCCTGTTTTTATAGTAGCACAAATTCTTGTTTTGCCACCTTGATGTAAATCCATGGGTTTTCTTCTACCAAAGAGGAAGCAGAGTCGCAGCATGGATACTGCAGCTGTTGGTCACAGGGAACACTTCAGGGCAATGTTACTGTCACACATACACATTATTCCTTGGTCTGTGAATAACTGCAGTGAAATCATTGGAATTATATGACAAGTTAAATACGATTCAACAAGGGTAAGTGTGGCAGTGCCTAGCCACTAGTGGGATCAGAAGGCTGTGTTCAGTATGAAATAACAAAAGTAGCCTACAGAGATGTTGAGGTGTGGAAAGGTGCGATTTTTAAACTTGAACTAGATAAACTCTGGTAACAACAGCAGCTAATTGCTATTCATTTCCTGCAGGCTGGTGTTTTGGTCAGTTATTTGGATTCAGAACTGAGAGCTGGGCCACAGCTTGGGATCAGCACGCGGCCAGTCCCCGTACAGAGGTGTGCAGTGATGCCGCCTGGTGCTGCCGCCTGCACTGGGTCGGGTGCAGGCAGCAAAGCTGCGGCGCAGGCAGAGACAATCAGCCCGACGCATTTCCTTCTTCTAACCCTACATTGCCACTGAAGTAAAAGGTGTATCTGCATACACAAAAGAGCTCATTTTTACAGAAATGTGAAACAAACAGAGAGCCATGCGAAGATTACACATTTCATTTCCCAGCATACAAATGAGAACCTAATTTACTCTGGGCTGGTCATGCGTTTTGCTTTTGACAAACATCCATATGTCAAGTAGTCCTTCTACATACTTCCCTGCTGGAGTTTTTTTTTTCCTTTCAACTTGGTAGGGAACATTTGTGATTCTTATTCTACCAAATATATCTAAAGAATATATTTTGCTCAAGGCTTTCTTCTTTTTAATTTAAGAAAAACAAATCAGTTCACGGTTCAGGCAGTCTTGCTCTTAAGACAAGTGTACATCTGTGCAAAAATACCCCAGTCTAATTAATTACAGAAAGTTGTTAACATTTTAAATTTAACTTTGGATAATTTATTTCATTTTATAACCATGAGCATACCGAGTTACTTTTTAAAGAGCATTTTTCCATCTTTTGTCCACAGTTTTATGATTTGGGTACTTTAGCATAGATGTGGAGGTACTTGCTTGTAGCAAGATGATTTTATACTCAAGTGGTTCCAAATCCTTTCTGTAATGACTTCAGTAACTGAGGCTTGACACCTCACCCCCAGCTCTGCAACTGATGGGCAGTGTTAATGGCAGTTCTCTCTGATTAAGGAAAACAGGCTGAGATGTATTCTTCAGAATTAATACTGCCCAAATCATCCCAAGTCCTGTTTCTCAGGTACCACAGCTTATCACTTTGTGCAGAAGTCAACTTGGTAAATACGCCTCACAAACAGGCACAGTTAGTGTTACAGTGACTTACTGTCATAGTCAATTCACTTATTGACCAGGAAGACTGCACATAAAGTGATTATCAGCTTTAATCGGTTGTGGACAGTTATTTTATTTGACTGATTGATGCATCTGGTAAAGTCTTTTGAACAGCTGCAAGCTTTGGTAAGGTATCTATTTACTTGCTATTTGTGTAAAAGACAATGATCAGTCTTGATCAGACTTACGCAGTACGTAAGATTCATTGGTAATATTTAACCCAATATCTCTTACTTTTCTGGGATCCTACTAAAAATATCATTTATAAAGCAAACAGTAAAATGCCTGCTTTTTACGTTACTACTTATTCACATGCCTCTCACCCAGTTCCATCGCGGAAAAGTATCGGTAACAACCGTGGGGTGACACAGGCATGGTGCCAGGGATTCAAAAGAAGCAAGTCCTTCCTATTCACAGCTTGTACAATGGCAGTGCTTTTTGTGGCCTGGTAGCTCACATGCACTGCTCACTGAACCATCCAAATTTACACTCGCCTAAAGAAAAGCACATTTGGCCAAAAATCGGATACATTATTAATTGGTTGTCTCCTAATGTGCATATTCAAACACTAATCTTTTGTAGAAATGTGCATCTGAAGCAGTATTGCCAACCTCTATTAGACAACTCCGTAGCCTTATGTATTTCCTATCCATATATTGTGCGATTTTTTTTTTTACACATTAAAGGCCCAAGTCAGAAGCCCAAGCTTTAGAGAGACAAATATATGATACAGCAATTTTATTGGAAGTGTCTGAATAGCTGTAATGAATTCTGAATTATGCTCTGCCCCTACCAGCTTCAGCTCCTAAAACTATGGATTTCCTGAAAGAAATATATCAGTATTTTGGGGGATTTTACAAATTTAGCATCATGCTAAATTCACCTCTGTTCTAGGGATGTAACAAAATCAACACCTAACAAAAACAACTCAAAACACCAACATGTAGATGAAAGGTGGGTGCTAATGGCTAATAGTACAAATTACCTTTTCCTGGATTTATCCATTGGCAAGATGGTGTGGAAAGACAGGTCCATCATCATAGACCAGAGGCAACTTTTGTCATTCAGAAGCTTCCAGAAAGGGTTGAAATGGGGTTGCAGCCCCAAGATCTGTCTGCTTTGACCTTAGTTCCACTCCACTTAGTTACTAAGCCCCTGGCAATAAAAGATACTCGTGCAGAGCATGACCTTATTTAGCTGGGGTAGCATTTGTTTTTACCAGAGCCTTCATTACTGTAATATCATACATTGGGTTTTTCATTTGTTTGCGTGGAACGTATTCCCCTAAGATTAGTCCTTTCCTAGTCAAGCAGTTTAAAGCTAATCACAGTTGTTATTTTAATCTGTACTCACCATTAAGAATTCTCACAGAGCTATTTTGCTTGTTAGCAATTATGGTCTCCCAATGGAAGTTTATGATTACAGCAAAAGCAACCTGTTTAATACTTGGCACCTCTTTAGTACACAGGCATTAAACCCAGGAGCATAGAAGCGTGCTAATGCTGGAGATGAAAGCACAGCAAATCTGTTTAGGAAATTCTGATTTTAAACCTGAAATTGGTGAGATGCCATATGGTCCTCATGCACTTTTGTGGTTCTCCCTCTCCGTGTTTTTCATTACTGTTATAAGGTAATAAAGTGCTGTTGATCCTTCATTTATTTTATGATTGTAAGGTCTGAATTGCAGTATATCCTAATGCTTTCACCAAGACAGACCGTAGGTTTGGTCCTGGTTCTAGTATCACTAATAACAAAATTCCCTTGAAAGTTCTTAAGAGCAGGACCTCATCCTTGCATATTTCGACGAGCATCCTGTGCTGAAATTCTTTCTTCTGTTAAGGAAACTAGTAATTGCTGTCATTGACCTAAGCATCAAAAATTATGATCTACACTCAAGGTGAATTAGCAAAGACTGCAGGAGAAAATTTCTGCTTCTCACATTGTTTCTTCATCTGATTCTGCTGTAAAGAATTATACACAGGTAAGCTGAATTAGAAAGAGCATAATGAGTACGTGAGGAATGCCAGTGCTGGGGCACGCCTCACCCCTGACCCTTTTCTGTTCTATTTAAAGTTATTTCCAGACAAGAGAAGGCAGGCAAATCTAAAATAACATAGTGCTCTGGCTCAAGCAGGTACACTGAGATGCACGTTATTAATATGTGCATCTCCATGATAAATGTTGTGATTTACATGGATGGGGGTTGAATTTGTCTCACATCCAATAACTTTATTTTGTTTAAACAAGGTAGAGAAATTGGTGAGCCACTGACGGCTCAAGTACACTGCCTTTTTCATCGTTCTTCATGTGAAAATGATGATTGTAGGATCCTCAGCATAAGAAAAGCTGTGTTAAGAAAGCCTGCATCTCCACATACGAGTGAGGAACCTCCACTTGTTGAGAAGGTCTTCAGGAACAGGAACTCTGAGGCTAGGTTAGAGGTCTCTTTTAGCAGAGAGCTATAAAACGTGACCTAACCACAGCCAGTTCTCTGGGGACTGCAGTTACAGCAATAAATGCTCGACAGCAGATGCTTTTGCCATGTATAAACAGTAGTCCTCTGAAATGAAATTTTTGTCCCTACATGCCTTTTAGGGTCCCATTGTACGTGTGGAAATGTAAAGGAAATGTAAAATTGATATGTGCACTATGACATCGGCTTTAGTCTCCTTGATCGCAGCCTGGCTGCTGTAAATCTGACCGGGCTGTAAGGAATGCTGAAGGAGCTCAGCATCCAGGATTTGTGTCTGCTCTTTTATTAGCCCACCTAGAGCAAGGCAGGGGTTATTGGTCAGTGTCAGGTTCAGTGCCCAGTGACCCACCAGGTTAAAACTGTGGTAGTCACAAATCAGGAGCATAATGAAGTCTGAGAAGAGGTCTATGCTGATTTATTGGGACATCTGTCTGGCTATAGACAGCCTCGTCCTGCCCTTGCGTAGTGGGAGCTATTAGCATAATCCTTGCCATGAAACATATTACAGATTTAACAGAGAGAAATACAGTGTTCAAAGACAACTAGCCAAAACAGAAGGGTTCACCTCCAAGGGCTTACTTTAAATCTTAGCTTTTTGTGCCAATACCCCATAAAAATAATAGTGAAAATAAATTAATATTAAAAATAAATTATAGTCTTGAGTTTTCCAAACCCACTGAATTTCAGACCACATCTGAATGTCTGTTCATAATAAAATAAAGCTGTTCTCTGCTACTTTTCAAAGACTTTCTCATCTTTTAATTTTTAATTTTTCATTTATCTTTAACCACAGCAGTGTGTTCCACATATAATTACCTTCATTTTTACAAACATAATTTCCCAGATACTGTGATCTTAAATATAAAGTTATATTTTCCTGCCAATTATTTCGACTACTTTTTAAAAAAAGTATGACTTACACAAAAACTTTCAGAGTTTTGCCTATAAAAAGACTAAGCTCATATCACAAAAGCTGTACGCTGTAAATGCTGTAATGCTACTTTATATCCAACAGGACAGGACGTTTGTGAGATGCATACTAACTAGTAATGCTTGTCATGTGCAAAGCTACATTTTCTGTACATGTGAGGCATTCAACTGAAAAATCACATAGATCATTATTTCTTCCCTTGGTAAGAACTAAGGTGAATTAGGTTTTAATCTACAAAGATTAAATTAATCTGTAAAGATTAATTTATATTTGACTCTGTATTAATAGAGATTGTCATCGCTCCTATGCCTTTAGGGAAAAAAAAAAGTTAAATCAAATATTGCATTTAAAAATGCATGGATTGAGAATGTTGAATTAGTTTCATCACCGGTATTACTCCATGTCCTCCATATTAAAAGTCGTTCCAGATACCAATGTAGCTGTTAGCTATAAAAATAAGAGACACTGAGCATATAATAATGAGGTATTAAATACTTAAGTAAATACAAAGTGTAAGGAAATGCTGCAGTGTTGTCATACGGATCTTTTTATATCAGCTGTGATAATAACAACCATGCCAGTTAAAATTCTGGAAGAATTAATTTTCAAAAAGTGAAGAGATAAATAACTCATTAAGGGCTTGAGACTTTTGAGGCATCATAGGTAATTTCTTGGATATCTTTACCATTTCACATCAGAACAGCCCTGAAAAACATCTAGAGAACAGTGCTGCAGAATACCTGAAGAATTTAAAATGTTTGTCACATTGTCACATGTCACAGTGAGAAATGGCATCTGATAAATTTTGAAAAGATGCAAACAACGCACAACTGTTTGTCCTACCTAACAAAGGCAGCAATGGTATCACAGTACCAAAATTACTGAAAACTACTATGTAATAAAATTGCTGTTGTAAAGAGGAAACTGTGTCTGCAATGAGGTAAACACCTTTTTGCAAGGAAGCTGATGACCTACCCTAGAGAGTGAATAACATTTATTAGACTGGATGTGTGCACAGAGATTTGCGAGGTCCTGTAACAATCTTACCAGAGGAACACAAATTTTGACGCAACCTTCAGAAGGGCTGGTGCAGTAGGCACATTTGCTATATACCAAAGTACAAATGTCCACTAGTTTTACATTAGCATATGCAAATTGCTGCTTTGCTTAAATCAGAGTTAGATCTGGGCAACCTGCACTAAGCAATATGAACATAAATGGAAAATTCTGGACTATCAAGAGTACTGCAAAATTTTAAAACCTTGTTTATTTCAGTTTCAAAACTCTCCGATTCTCATGGTGATCTGTGGGATCTTTTTGGCTACAGTTTGTGCGTGATTTGGAGAAAATGCTTATACTCAAGAATATCAAAGCATTTAATAGATTCAGTCCAATTAAAAGAAACTGAATTAGAGTTAGCATCCAGTGCTTTGAAAATAGAACACGGGGAAAACTTTGCATGTATTTAACTGCTCTGAGTAGTAAAGTTCAACTGGTGTGTGATGTCTTACTGAGTTATTTCATTTAGGTAAGACTTGCTAAAGAGACATTAATAGTGCAGAAATTCAGTATCCAATCATAAATTTGAAATCAAGAACTGTGGAGTATTTTTTCCAACAGAACAACATAAATAAATAGGTATGCATATAGTACTTGCCTCCATAAATTCCAGCGTTGTTCCTCCAGCTGAGTCACTAGATGCTCTATATATTTGTTTGAGTCCATATATTCCTAAATGAAAAAAGGATGAGAAGGTTAATTCTTCAATGTTTGAAGTATTTGTAAACATTTGAGTAAATGTCATAGTTTGTGGAGACCAATTTTGAGTTGGACACAAGGTTATTCCATGTACACAGAAGACCCAGGGATGAAAAATCTATATTAAAATCGAATTTATAGTCAGTCCAAATGAGTAGGGTAGTAGCCCAATACACTTTTCAGAGATTATCTGAGGAAAAGACAAACAGCAGCGAGGATATGCAACTAGCACAAATAAATTAGAGTGCATATAAATACATGTCCATATTCTAAGTGCAGAATTATATCCTTTGGATCAAGACTGAAAAATAACATTTCATCAGTGTTGTGGTGCCATCGCTATTTTGGTGCACATTTTGTTTACTTCGAGTATATATCAAAGTGAACTGAATATTTACTGAATATTTGACTCAAATATTTATTTCATGGCGAGTGTGAAAAATATTATGCTATGTACCCTATTTGAAAATGAAACCATAATTCAAGTCCTGTATCATTTTTCAGTTCAACTTTTGCAGATAGTATAAATTGCAATATCAGCTATATGAAAGATACTGTGTTTGTGTCTAGACTGAGCTCCTGATAAATAATCATGATCAGATGAACAATTTGGATTTTTTTAAATTGAAGCCTGTTCTTTAAACTCAATGCAAAGAGATGATCAGCAGAGGAATACTCCAGTAACAGAAATATAGCACTTAATTTGCAGGAGGAAGGCAACTTCAGTGTTATTTATATAAAATATTTCCGAATGAACCCAAGAAATAACATGTGATATGATATGATATATTCATATGACATTGGCACCAACACAGCATCACTATTATTCTGAAAACCTATTAGTAATATCATAACTCTCTAGAAATAGCTCACAAAAAATATATGTTTCAAACCTCTTACTTCAGAAAATAACAAGTATTGGAGCACTATATGGGAAAGAATCCATCTTCAGTTTCTGCAGACAAAAGTTCCAGTTTTATAGCTCCACTTTCGTAGCTTTGGACTTTTCACAAAACCACTTTGTGGGGTTCTTGTTTGTATCAGGGGTTGCTTTGCTAGTATTATTATTTATTTTGCGTGCAAATATGTTGCTTTTTCATTGCAAAGTAGCTGGTTCTTTTTAGCCATTTATCTTTATTATCAGGAATATGAGACAGCTACCATAGGGACAGTACATCATCATGTCTCCTCTGGCTGAAGATAAATGTTAGCTGATTTTAATGATCATAATTTATATAGAAATGTACATTTTCATTTTTTCAGGACTGAAACTGTTCTAAGTGATTGGGTTACACTATGAGGCAGTCATACAATATTTCTTGTAATCACATTAAACTTTTAATACTCTGTATAAAGTAGTGAAATATGTAAGAGACATACATTCAATGAAAAATACTTTTCTGCACATAAATACAAGTCCACCAGGGCAACCTGCAAACAGATCACCAGTGTTGCTCAGAAGCACAGCTCGATTGCAAGAGTATCATAGTATCATAGAATTGTTTGAGTTGGAAGGGACCTTTGAAGGCCATCCAGTCCAACTGCCCTGCAGTGCACAGGGACACCCACAGCTGGATCAGGTTGCTCAGAGCCCTGTCCAGCCTGACCCTGAAGGTCCCCAGCGACGGGGCATCCACCACCTCTCTGGGCAACCTGTGCCAGTGCTTCACCACCCTTGTTGTAAAACACTTCTTCCTTATATCCAGCCTAAATCTCCCCTCTCTCAATCTGAAACCATTTCTCCTAGTCCTATCACAACAGGCCCTGCTAAGGAGTCTAAGAGAAGACCCAAGCCACACTATCGCAGGGCCCATAAGGTCTCCCACAGGAGGTAGGCTGAGCACGGCGCGGGGCAGGCCCTGTCTTTTGCCTGGTGGTGGGGAATTCACAGGCAGGGTGATATGTGATTTTCAGCACGTCTTTCTGCCCCCACGGACTGCTGTCTGTTTCTGACTGAGAGAGACGTGTTCCTCAAAGTTTGCCATAGTGGACAAGTCTCTGAAGAAGGCCTTGCTCCTTGGGACATGAGCCAATGCATCTGCCGTCAGCTGTTATGGGCCTGTGCTGCCTGAAAACCTCTGAGTGTTGTGAAACTTTGCATTAAACTCTAGGTTTGCCACATAGCTTTTAATCTAACTGCTGTAGGTAGATATATTTTTAGATGTTACTTTCAGAAACATTCAGTAATGTAAATCTTGAATGCCACGAACTTCATAACACAGCTTTTGTAGCAGTGCTGTTTCGACTATCAACTGTTTTCAGCATGCGCTCTGCCTCTCCCTGTTGATCAACTGAGTTGCATTTCACCTGGAATGCACCACGTGAACTGAGCAGCAAGCTGCTTCTGAGCCAATACAAGTCATTCTGTAATGCACATACTTTACAGGTTAGGAAAATTGTGCTGTAAAAGCGTATAATGATGGTTAGTTGCAGTACCAAATTCTTTAAAACAAGCTGTCTTTTCTTTTTTCTTAACATTTTTTACTACATTTGATCTGATATAAATAATTATTAATACCTTTATATCTTTTTAATGTAATATTAAACAATATTCCTGATTTATTCATCAGGGTACTTTGCCCCACAGGCAAGGATAGGATCAGCAGTTTTATTCTGTGTAATTCTACCATGATAATATAAAAAACCTCATTCTGAAGCAATTTTCTGAAAAACATGACCAGGGAAATGAAGACAATGGGAAAAAAAGAAAGCCATGTGTTTATAACGTGTGATTCCTGTCTTAATGTCAGGTTTTTCCTGTGGCAAATGGGAAATCTTATTATATTTAAGCTGACAGTGTGCAAAAGTGTTGTAAAAAAATCAGCTGTAATTTGATATAAATACTGTGATTGGAAGTGCCTCCTTTCTTCTGTGCTTCTCTGGCACATTAATGTGCCAGCCATGACCAAAGCAAGCCATCTGCTTAAGGCAAGGTCTCTGTTCCCAAGTCCAGGTTTCTGTTCTTTTCTGTTCTCAGCCATCCCAATAAACCAAATTCAGCAAATTCTAGACCGGAAGCCAGTATTATCATTTTGTCAACATGAATCACAGAGCAATTTGACATTTAGAGCAACTTTGAGATTTAGAATAACTTGGCCAATTCAGTGAAAACATAAAATCTAGGGGAAAAAAAAAAAAAAAACTTAGTCCCCACACTTTTTGTCAAGAGCTATATATACAGGTTAGTGAAGTACTGACACTTTTCAGTACCCAACAGATCACATCGAGAGGGGCAATACGGATGTTTTGTAGCTTCTTCAGAACTCTGTCATGCACATGCTTGCACCGCGCAGGATTTGGGCAGCACAGTTAAGTCTGAAAAATTACACAGTGTCATCGCCTGCGATGGCATATAACTACACTGTTTTAAGGAAAAAACCTGCTGGAATATGTTTAACTTGAATAGGAAATCTTTCTAACAGCTGCATAGATTCTGGCACCCAGGATGAGTTGCTATGCAAATGTCACATACTAGCTCATCTAGTTTTGAGAAATTTTTAGAGAGCATCAGAGAATCATTTTGCCAAACGTGTCACCGTACCACGCTGAGGCACGAGCCTATACATACTTAACCATGCTTTTTGACAGAACTAAATATCAAGCTTTGTAATGCTTAATTGTTTTGCTTTTTTCCCTCTTTTCTTTGTTAGCTGGATGGCTGTCAGGAAAAAGGGGAGAGAAAGGAAATGAAGTGCCTCCACTGAGGCCAGGGATGCACTCACTACTTGTTATTTGGGTTGGTTACGCGGGTATTTGTTCTGGCAAATCCATGTTGTGTTGGGCAGGGTATCAACTATTATGCAGCACACAGAGTATTTTCCCATCCATTGTTGTAGAGCAAACCCAGGGGCAACCTCAGGCTCATAACACCAGGTTCCTTTGCCAGACGCTGGAGATGATAAATTTAAGCTAAGGAAATAACACATATTCTCTGCCTCTCTTAAGGAACTTGCACAGCTTGGTATCAAAGAGAGTTTAATGAGCTTAGCAATATGTGAAAAGGATTAAGGATACAGTCGTTGATCCAGCAAATCACTTGATTACATCCTTAATTCAATAGGGCTACTCACGTGCTGGAAGTTAAGCATGTGCCCCGGAGGTTTTGCTGGGCACTGGTCACTGGGAAGTGCTGCCATGGGACTGGGCCATCCTGCACCAGGGACAGGATCTGGATCTGGACCCACATTTCTTACACTAACCCCACCCTTGTGTGGAGACAAGGCAGCTGCCCTGCCTGCCACAGCTCTGCTGCTCTGAAGCAGATCCCAGCATATGCCCTGGGCGCACAGCTGAGATGCCCCAGTTGCAGATAATTGGGGCATATGGGTAGTTTGGGCCAGCACTCATCTTCCCAGAGACCAACCTTGAAACAGATCTGGAAGGTAAATGTCACAGCCCTGCACAGTCCCAGCCCTCCCATTCTCCTTCTGACTCTTCTAATACCACTCCTGATGTGGTATTCTGGGACACCGAGTTCACAGCCCTAATGCAGCAGTGCCCAGTTACTCCTCTGATATTCACATTTGAAACCAGACAGAAAAACAGTAGTGTAGATTTGGGCTCTTGTGCTTCACAACGGAAGACTTGTCATTGTGGGAGCAGACATAAACACCGAAGTACGTGATAAAAGCACAGACAAGTTGCTGTGGGTACCTGCAGTCATCCAGCACTGGAGACAGGGAGCTGCCCTGCAGAGCCCCTAGTCAGCTGCTGCAACAGGGAAAGTTGTATTTTCACAGGGGAAGGTTATTAGAAATCAAACAGCAACAAAGCTGTCTGCAGCCAAAAAGCAGGCTGTTGCAATTAGGAAATGATGTTAGCAAAGCGTAGAGTGGATGCAATTGACCTGTGAGGGGGAGATCTGAGCTGTTACACCAAGTGCAGAGACACAAGTCATCTTTGAAGGATCTTGGAAGGGAGCCCTGGGGTAAAGTTTTAGATCTAGGGAGAGTGCCTTCAGAGAACATTATATATTTTGTAAAATATTTATTTTTGTTATCATCCTGCCGCATAAACTTTTGATAGAAAATAGGCTTTTTTCCAGCAGCCCAAGAGGATATATATACTTTTTCTTGTCTGGACTATGTTTTTTGCATGTCTGAAGGCATTATAATTGAGGATTTGAGTGAGCTGTCTGTTATACAACATTACTCTTCTGCACACTAAAAATAAATCACGTATAAAAAAAGATAAAAACCTCTTTGCATTAGATATTTTTGTATCACTTCCTTCAACACCACACCTGGCCAGACTGCTCACCATTGGTGTTAAACAGCAATAAAAGCTCAACTGTGCAGGTTAAGAAAATCAAATCCTTTTAAACTGGCATTCAGATTAATTTATTATTTTCCTACCCGTTTTCAGCATGTTATTTTATTTGTCAGCTTTATTAACAACTGAACAGAAAGCATACATTCCAAGCTTCTGTGATGGAGCAGAAGGCTGGCAAGAGCCCTTGTGCACACACTGTGGAATTACACCATTATGGTAAAAACTGTAATGATTATTTTAATAAATGTGTTGAGCAAATTTCTTAATTGTTTAAAATCACTCAAGCCTCAGTGAACGGTTCCTATTACATCTCAGCTGCAGTGATTAAACCTGATTTACCGACTCATCTGAAGCCAGTTGTTTTCATCAAAATCAGCTGGGTTTTCCTCCTGCTGCTGCCTGGTTTCCACTCTGCGCCCTATTAAATGTCACCATCCACAAAGGACAGTGGGGTTTAATAAAGCTTGAAATAGCACAAGCTGGTTAGCTAATGGACAGATTCTGTGCCTTGTGCACTCTACATGCAGGGCTGTGGAGATGATGCTTCTCCCTGGAGCAGTGTCCAGGCACACAGAGCCCCACACATCTGAGCTTTGACAGTTTGTCCCCAAAGAAGCACAAGCTCTGGAACAACAACGTGGGTGCTTTGCTGACCAGTGACATGAGAGAATGCTGTTGTTTTTACATTATCTCAGAAAACCTTTTGTTTTCCAGTAAGACAGTTTGTACAAGCAAATCTCATGGTTCAGGCAATGACATACAGGAAAGATGTTGGGACCAGAATGCTACACATTGACCTAATTGAAGTTAATTGCATTAAAGCAGATTTACATTCAATCATTGAAGTGTCCGGGTATGAAGAATGAAGGGAAGAATCCCAGTGCTTCCCAGCTGCTACCCCCAGACACCAAGCAGTGAAACTGAAAAGACAAAAAATACATGCTTCAGCATTCCAAAGAGATGCCTGATGACAGACTCAAACAGAAAAATAGCAGAGCAGCTTTCAGCTGGGCTGAATCAGAATGGTTTTGCTGAATTCACCCTCTTTGATAAAAGTGAATGTTCTGCTGTCATAGGAAGCTGCAAGACTCACTACAATCCAGTATAGCATCTCCCTTGTAAGAGGTGCACATATCTCCCTTTCCTTCTAAGGAATACCTTTTGTCTTCTATAAGGACAGGTTCAATTCAAAGGCACGTGACTTCTGAGCGTCCTGATTCCTCACCAAAACCCGATGACGAAGCAGAGGCCGCAGTAATCTAGATGTTGCAATGTTTGCAACCCACACCATTAAGGTCAAGGTAAAAATAATGCAGGAGTTCCAGCAGATGCCCAGAAGATCTCTGCCAGTGGTAACACCACTATGCTGCATCTCATGGCAGTGTAATATTCTGGTCTCTAACTTTCAAAGCAGTTATTGGTTTAAGAAACAGCTGTGTTAAAGGACAAATGCCAATTTATAAGACAGTACTACGGCTTTCCTCTTTCAGGGCAATGAAACAGAGCCCAGGATAAAGTAGGTGAGTGGTAGGATAAATTCCTAAGATCAAGCAGATGGATGAAAATAATATTTTACAGAAAATAGGCAGAAAAATGCAAACTGGGATCCATTTAAAAAGTGCTTGTTTGACAGAATGGAATATTTTGCAAAATGAGGTATGATACAAAGGAAGATAGTGGGGAGTAAAGTCAGAAACAAGGAAGATGGATGAAATAAAAGGGGAAGGGATAACTAAAACCATGAAGAAGAACAGGAATGAGTAAGTACAGAGAATGTGTCTAGAATATGATTGATTTTGTACCAAAAAAATTGTAGTGTTCCTTTGTCCCAAAAGGCCTTATGCAAATAGTAGAGATAACAAGTTTTGTAATTTCTACTAAATATTGAGCTGATTATTTTGTCTGGCTGTTTAAGAAACTGGACATTTTTGTTCAACAGTCAAATCCATTCTATTTTTACCTGATTTTCTTTCCCTCAAATAAAATAAATCAGTAAAAGCAAATACAAAGCATTAGCTGGAATTTACTAGAATTATCATGAAATAGACAAGGATGATATCATACCAGAAAAGTCTGAATTTATTATACACACTCTAGGCCACAGAGCTTTTAACACCAGCTAACAGCTCCAGCGAACAATACATCAGACGTACGTAGTTACTGCAGGAACAGAAAGCAAGGCTGCATAGCGCTGTACAGCACTGTGTGCTACAGCATCAACAGGGTCCCCCCTGTAAAGAAGTGGATGCTCTTGATTTGTGTTTGGGTAACCCCTGAATTTCCACTGATACCCATCTCTTCCAGAGCACAGCTGTTCCAGCAGACTGCTCAGGGCCTGATCCTGGCCTGCAGGAAGGGAACAGTACCAAAAAAATCAAGGAGATCATTGCTGCAGCCAAGGATTTTAGTGGAAGTTGGGAAAAGGGAAAGGAATGGTTGGGATGAGCAGGTTGCACCCCAGCACTCTGACTGTCTCCTGGGCAGGCTGGGAGGCTGCTCTCTCAGTCCCCTCCAGCACGAACAGCTCTTGCCCTCAGGCAGCGTGACATGGTGATAGAGTTTCTCTGTATAGTGACATGTAAAACCAAAATACAAAGTTGGGCTTACTGTGGTGGTGCATATGACAGTTCCATGTTGTTAAAGGTTAGTAAGACTGGGTGTATGTTAAGGAGTTGTCAGTGACAGAAAAGCTTGTATCTCAGAAATGTCACAAATGAAAAGACATCAATGTTATTTAGGGCAGTAGGGATTTGTTATGTAGCTAAAACAGACATTCAGAGTAAAAAAACACGAGCGCAATAAGATGTACAGATTTTATGAGTTTGCTCCTACACAATGTGTGTATGTACATGAAATAATTAGCTGCAGTCTTGTTTATGTCAAATCCAATTTACATTAATAAGCTTCACACAGCAAAGACACTGATGCTGTAAGAAATTGCCCAGAAATGTTAGCACTCATAATGATGCAGAGTAAACACTGGAGCATTTAATTAATCACTCTCTGACATTACCATGTAATTACAATTTCTGAATAATTTCTTTATGTTTTTTATGAATACAAATCAAGCAGGACACAGAATAACTGCTGGTAGCCAGCATTTGACTTGTGTAGATGTATGGCGCTTGCATGTGACTCACATTGACTGAAGAAGACAAGGAGTGATAAAGAGAGGAAAACATTCCCGGGATCTATTGCAGAGGTGGGGAAATCTAATTCCAATGTTATTACAAATGCTTCGTAGCCACAGATGAAGGCTTTCTTCATTCCCTGCATGTGTCAGACATGTTAACTCAATTGCAATAACCACTGTCATCCATCCTAACAACACAGACATCAGGACACTAAGTTTTCTACCATTTTCTTTCACTGCTTCATTATCACTGCGCTCACATACAATCTGGCAGCTTCTGGCAAGGAACAAGGTACATACACAGATATCAAGTGTATCTTCATGTTTTTATCTCTTCTTAAAGACACGCTATATTGAAAATCCAGCATAGGCTGATTCAGTCGTACGCTTATTGAAAGTCCACAGTAAAAAATATTAAAATATATAACATAAAGATCCAACCTGATGTTACAGGGATATTCATTTTATGATCCCAAAATGCTTCAATAGGCAAAACAGAGTGAGGATACCCACATCTAAGCACCAGGGTGACCAGGGGTTTAGCAAAAGCCAAATTATCAGCCCCTTAGGGGTTGTAGGGAAGGGAAAAAGTGAAACTGGAGATGAGAAAAGGCATCACGCCATGCAGAGGCTGAGACCTCCTTTGAGACAGGTCTTACAGGCTCACTTCTCCTGTCCCCCCACACACTGGTCTAGCCACAAAGTTTTTCAGAGTAGAGAACTCATTATGGCACATTTTGAAAATTAGTATTTGTGTCAACAGCTCCTCTTGCAATGCCTTGCACACACATTTCCGTGAGGTACCCAAGGAAATAAAAATTCATAAATGTAATGGAATTGGCCCTGGTTGTATTTGCTTTCACAAATGAATAAAAGGAAAAATGTAAACCCTCCTTGGTTTTTTTTTCTGCATGTAATGATTAAATGCAATGTGTGTGAGGAAGCTAAGCTTCCCTGAGAGTTTTGCAGCCAGGTATCCCATGCTGAGCTCTGATCACAACCAGTGCTGATCCCCAACAGCTGCCAGCACCTTCCACTTATAACTGAGCTCATGAGCCCAGGGCAGGACACCAAGCGCGTGGGGCAGCCTGGCTTTCCGGATTTGTGGGATTAATCATAAAAAGTTTGGCATTCCCTAAGTAGTGTATAGGTTATACCGCATCATGTGATACTGGCTGGAGATAAACTTCAAGTATAGCAGGGATTTAGTGAAAGTGGATTTAGTGGAAGGAAAATGTTCCACTTTAATGGGAAGCTATAAGCACAGAGTCCAAAAAAAGGAATGAGAACTGGAACATTTGTGTCAGCAGCCAGCACGCAGGCAAGCATTTATGTTGTGTAGGCCTGTTAAACACTTAAGCCAAAGCAGTGCCTTTAGTTAGACCTACTAATTCTCAGTAAATTCAGCGGAACAGACGGCACAAAAGCGCCGAAAGCACAGTTTATGCTAGACTACAGCTCCAACCCTATCATCATTACCAAAGCTATAAACACCAACAGATATATATATATATTAGTTTGGGACAGCAGTGGCAATTAGATGCATTGACAATATTAGAGCATATGTGGACTAAATGAGATGCGAAATGACGTAACTGAGTGCTGCTCGGGTGCACGCATGGATTCTTACATGTGCACAATGCTCCAGCACTTCGGGTGGCCTCAGTGACAGAGACATTTTGCAAGTGGCCATGCAGCATGTCTCTGTGTTCTTTGCACAGCCAGGAGAGAACTGTGCACCTAAGGCAAGTATAAAATGTTGCTTTGGTGGAAAGCTGAGAGCTAGACCTGTGCTTACACACAGAACAGCCACATGTGGAGCAGGAAGATGCTGTGCTGGAGAGAACAGGGATGCACATTGCTGGATTTAACATGTAGGAATAACAGAGCATAATATCAACGTTGTCATAAAGCAGAAATTAGTAGTTTTTCTTCCTCACTTCTGTTCCAGACAAAGCAAGGAGCTCCCCCTTCGATTCCTGCATATAACAATGGTATTAATAATCACTATTATCTTGTGCTTTTATAAGTGGCCTAACGCATTATTAATGTTTTATCTTCTGAACACTTGTAACTTCAGTATGGCATGCACAGCAGATGCTAAACAAATGCAATGACATTTTTGAATTTAAAGATAACCTATTTCCTTTTCATACAAATTAAACTGATCCTCTAATTTTGTTCAGTATTTTAGAACTCACAGGTATAATGCAGTATCGGTGAAATCAAAGCTGTAATTTAGCTCCTGGTAACACTAATAATTTTTCTGCTGTTGAAGATTGCTGCTCTGAATTGCAGATCTATCTCCTATCTCAAATGTTATGTGCCTAGAGATATTAGTTACAGCTATTGCAAAACATTCTATTTATTCAAATCAGACCAAAACAAATACAAACTCTATAATGAAAGGCTTGAAAATACTTGTTTAGATAAATATTCATTGTTAGCTTCTATGCAGGATGTACGGTGAAAATTCAGATTACATGATAGCTTTCTGTTTTATGCCCTATCTTACAAGTTACCATTCAAAAATGTATCTTTAAAAATGTCCTTGATTTTATGTGTGAAATAGCAAGTGAAATACTTACTTATCTGTGTTTCTTAAACATGAATCTTGCAGTCCACAGAGAACTTAATGTGAATTAACAGTGAGACCATAAACATAAACCTTTAAATTTCTGCTAATCTAATTCTTGCCATTAACTGCGGCTTACTGGAAAAGTTCTTTAGAATATTTAACTGAATTACATTTTAAAGATCTTTATCACCATCAGCTGGAAAATCTATGGCAACAAGTCATGAGTCATCATGTTAGTGTACCTTCTGCTCTCCTGCAGACTTTGTGATATTTAGATAACCGTGTCTCTGTCTTGGGAAACGCAGACATATACACAATTTCCTGCAGAAGAGTTGGTTCCCACTGGTCTGAGACACAAAGGACAGGTCAAAACAAAATACATATTAATCCTGTACCTAAAGGAATTGGTTTCACATGAAGGTGACATCACTTTTCCCATGTGTAAGGTCAACTTCAGCTGAATCTTGCCGACCTTAACTGAATTAACTGAGGCATGGCAGTCCAAAATGAAGACAGATAAGAGACGCAAAGTAATTAGCTTTTCTTCCCCACTATTAGTGGGTGATTTTGGGGATACAAATTATTTCACATAGACAATCCAATACATATTGACCTCTTAGTGTCATCTCACAGTTGTTAAGCTTCTCATGCTTCTGAGTATTCAAAAATAGTGGCAATAATTCATATACAACAGGAGGGTTGAAACACTGCACCTGAACCATGCATGTGCTCCATGCACAACTCACAGACATGCACTGCATGATCCTTGCAAGAGCTGGTGATTTAGATTAACTTACGTAAGCCTTCAGATGCTTGCATGCTCTGGATCAGAAATATTAAACCACAGGAGAAGAGAGAAAATGAAGAAACTTTAAAATAGAGACTCAAGCCCAGGAAGTGCTACAGAATTAGGTATGTGTTCCTTTTCAAATCTTGTTCATCTACACTGCCAGGCATTTCCTACACACTATTATGGGAAAAGTTGACAAGTCTTAAAGGCTCTGCTCTGTCTCATGGCTTATGCATTTGCAGAGCCTCCAGCTGGTAATGGGGCAGGTCTCTGATGTCCAGTTCCCACTAAAAGTCTGCAGAAATGCTCTCACCTCAGCCTTAAAGAGAAGCCTACAACATAAGTATGGTTTTAAGGCGTTGCAGACAACAAGGCGCTCATAAAACTGACCTTGTTTACCTGCTCGGCCATACTTGTGTGATCTTGCGCGGCTTCATTCTGAAAAGTGCTGAGCATCTGCAGGTTTCATTGATATCGCAGAATGAAACATTCAGGGGAGGAAAAGCAATTTTCAAACTTCAGATACCGTCCTTAATCATTCATTTAAAAAGAATTTCCATAGCCATCAGCTTGACAGTATTTAAATGAAAAGACTCTGAAACCCTCTTGTTTTCCAACAGGAAATGTTTCCAGGGATTGGCATTTCACATGTATAGAGAAATTTACAGTAATCGTATCCTGATGACAAGTCTAGGAGAGGATTTACATCTAGAAGGAATGATTTAATTTATCTTTCATACAGTAATACCCAGTGGCTATTGTGAACATTTCATTATCAGGGAAATTAGAGACAACACAAGAAAATTAATGTTTTAAGAGAAACTCTTATGGTCCATTTAACTCTTCTTTTGACTGTCCACGTAATGTAATAAACTAATTTGCCTCTTTTCATATGCCTGAGTAACAGAAATAACACTGTTCATAAATCATCCACAAAAGCTTTAAGAACAAATGCATGCTATTCAGCATAAAGCTTTCCAATTACTTCTATACAAATGCATAGCATGCGTATTTCAGAAACCCCCCTCTCAGAGAAAAAGCCCTTGCACTGAATAACGACCTACCTCTTCTCCTTCCCAACTGTTTGTGTTTGGGTATCAGACATCCTCACTGCAAGCAGTGCTATCCCCTGGTCTTACGGGACTCAAAGGAGATTTTGTCACTAACCCAAGCACCACTTGGATGCGGAAATGGTGCCACGCTAGGAGAGCACAGCATGCCTTCCCAGCAGGGAAGTGCCTTGCAGCGCTTTATGGGCCGAGACTCGGAGGGAAGAGCTCAATTTTGCTGCTGAGCAGAGCCATTTCTCTTGTCTCACTTCCCCATCTTCCAAGTGCCCTTTATAACCCTGAGTCTTGTAGAACAAAATTGTTTGGCCGAAAGCTTTTTGCAGCAGCAGGGAAGGAACCGAGCCTGAACGAGATTGCCCAGCTTGGACATTAATCCTCCTTCTGGCCCCAGGGATGTGGCTGCAACAGAAAAGGCCTTGGGCCCAGCATCCCAACCAGGCCTCCCACCACAGCCTCTCCTGAGCAGGGTGCCTTCAGGAGGATCATAGAATGGCTTGGGTTGGAAGAGGCCTTAAGGACCACTAGTTCCAGCCCCCAGGATTTCAGATGGCACCCAGCCCTGCAGCCCTCATGCAAACGAGTGGATCTGAGCCCCGTGCGGCCTGGGGCACCCAGACCACCACTCCTGCCTGTGCTGCTTCTCCTGCCAAAGGGAGAAACAGTCGCACAGGAATCAAACCAGCACAGGGTTAGATGAGGCATTTAATGTTCTAAAGATGCAAACAGGCACCTAGCGAGATGTCCAGGAGAATGTGCACGTTGTGCCCACTTGGAGAGATCTGAAATCCCTCCAGACCCGTGGTGAGTTTCCAAGTCTATCTCCCCATTCCTTCCCCCAAATCGAACAGCCTTTCTTTTCTTTCTGAGTGCGGAGGGCACAGCATATGTATTCCCTTCCTTTGATACTTGCATTCATACCACATAAGGTGAAATACAGCCTTCTCTGTATGTATCTGAAAAACACAATCACTTCTGGGGATGGCTGAATTTACCCCTCTATTAATTTGCACTCATGCATCAGACGCCTGGGGCCAGAAGGGCAGCGGAATGTGAGAATGTCTGTCTAGCCACAAAGTAAATGTGGGCCAAGGGGAGGATAAGGACAAATCAGATGAGTCTGTCATTTCAGATGGACTTTGCAGGCTCTCCTCCAACGCCATAAGAGCGAAGAACTTCACAGAAATGATTGGATTTATCTCTATGCCAGGGGAAACTGAGCCACTGAACAAGTCACATTCACTAAGCCATTCTGGCAACGAAATCTAGCTGTGTCTGAAACCTAGATGTCCTCCGTCCTTTCATCCATTTCCACAAGCTGGCATCAGAAACACACCAATACGTACATGCTTTATATATACTTGCACACATATATATAAAACATAAGCTCATTTGAAACATGTGTATGTAGTTAGGATGCAGTGATTTAATCTTACAGTCTTGAAAATCAGAGAGACCCTTTGCAAAAGAGAGTTGTACAGTCAGCTCTAGTGAAGTCTCAGGAACAATTGATTTTCCTGCTCTGACAGATTGTGCTGCTGATGCTAAGATGTATCAGCTGTCAGATCGCAAGCCATATTGTACTGTTTTATCTTTTAAATTCTCATGAAAAAGACCTTTACATTACTTGTCTCCTAAAATGTTCCTGATTAGAGCTTGTTCTTTCAAATCTAATACTAAGTTATTCATCAAGGCAGAGTTTTCTGCTTTCCACAGACTGGTAATTATCCATTCAGCTAAGTGCTACATGGTGAAAACCTTTGCTTTGAAAAAGGCAGCATTCAGCCCTTAACAGATATAGCACATATAGATCAAAACCTCAGCTTGTAAGTCAGAATATTGCAGAGATATACTGTTCTGCTGGGAGGTCTAAGGATTTGATCCTTATCTAATTTTAATTTAATACATTGTTATGTTACAACTGCTTTATCTGAAAAATAACCAGTGGTTAAGCCCACCAAAGATACGAGACGTACTAATGCCTACCAAGAGGAAATTCATGAGCATGATTACAAAATCCAGAAGTATTTACTAACTTGCGCTCTTTACTAACTTTGTGCTCTTGCAGCCAGGAAGGCCAATGGCATCCTGGGCTGCAGCAAGAGAGGGGTGGCCAGCAGGGAGAGGGGGATGATCGTCCCCCTCTACTCTGCCCTTGTGAGGCCTCACCTGGAGTACTGTGTCCAGGCCTGGGGCCCCCAGTACAGAGAGGATGTGGAGCTGTTGGAGCGGGTCCAGAGGAGGGCCACCAAAATGATCAGAGGGCTGGAGCACCTCTCCTATGAGGAAAGGTGGAGGGAGTTGGGATTGTTCCGCTTGGAAAAGAGAAGGCTCCGGGGAGACCTCATTGCGGCCTTCCAATACTTGAAAGGAGCTTACAGGCAGGAGGGGGACCGACTTTTTACACGGGTGGATAATGGTAGGACAAGGGGGAATGGGCTCAAACTGAAAGAGGGGAGGTTTAGGTTGGACATCAGGAAGAAATTCTTCACTGAGAGAGTGGTGAGGCGCTGGCACAGGCTGCCCAGAGAAGCTGTGGCTGCCCCATCCCTGGCTGTGTTCAAGGCCAGGCTGGATGGGTTCCTGGGCAGTTTGATCTCGTGAGCTAGTGGCTGGCAGCCCTGTCCACGGCAGGGGGGTTGGAACTAGATGATCTCTGAGGTCCCTTCCAACCCAAGCCATTCTATAATTCTATGATTCTATGAACTTAGAATCTATAGGGAACATTGGTTAATTGCATGATCACATACAATTCTTTGCACCCTCTCAAAGGTTTGGGAAAGTTTGTAAACCAGGCTGTTTTCCCATGGATAGCACTGCAATTCCAGCTGCACAGTAACACGATATTATGCTAGACTTCACCATTTCTACTAGCACTTGACATGATAATTTCCATCAGCACCTATTAGTTCACAGAGCCAGTCAGACATGGAGCCCAGCTCTACTGGCTTACAAAGGTGTGGCTCATGCCTTGGCCACCCCAAGGGGCCAGGGAAACCTCAGCCTCATCAAGCCTGCAATAGGACTGGGTTTTGAAACAAAAGACAGGCTCAGGATCTGCACAAACAAAAGCACAGAAATGGATGCAGTCAGATATCAGTATCAGGCGTAAGTGAGGTAAAATATTACTGATATCTATGAAAATGGTAGAACAGCGTGTGTCTGACAGGCACCCTTGCTAGATGTGACAAGCACTGTCAAAGGGCTTTCCCTGCTTCTCCACTCCCTGGCCCTGCCCATGGGGCTTCTGCCTGTACTCGTGCTGGCGACATTTTCTGCCTGCTCAGCCCAGCACTTTCCCTAGGGCAAAAACAGCATGGAAGGGGAACAGCAAAGAGTTTGCACCAGTCCCTGAACCTGGAAATATAAAATCAATGATTAAATAACATCATTTGGATTATAAACTATAACATAGACTTGACAATTAACGTTTTAATTTTGTATACTTGCAGGGCTCGCTGGTGCCTGCAAACAGCATTTCCAAGACAGGGCTGGTGACATTTCCCACTTCCTCGTCTATTTTCCTCCTGTTGCTCCTGTTATGACTAAAGGCAGCAGGATTCTATTTTTCTCAGTGGGAAATGTGTCACCTGCTGTTGAAAGGAAAGCAATTATTGTGTCCCTGCTAAATCTTGGGCCTGTCTGTGTGCGCTTTAGAGCTTAAAAATCCAACCATTGCCACTCTGTGCCAGTGGCAGCGGGGAGGCACTTTGGGACCCAGCTGATTTCCCCTGTATGTCACCTTCATCACCTGATAAGCACAGGGAGAGATGCCAAACCCAAGTGCCTTTCCCGTAACTGTGTCTAATCAATGGAAAGTAAATGTGAATCATGTGCTTGTGGTTGCTGCATAGGACACCTCGAGTGCTAAAATCTAGGTTTCCCCCCTTATTCCAGGGGTCAGATTATACTTTTCAGCTTCACTCAGAGAAAATTTCTGTCTGCCTTGCATGTGTGTGGTTGTTTGCACTCCTTCTGTGTGTTTTTATGTGACTGTAAACCTGTCTGACAGAGGCACAAGTATTTTATTTGCACATTGTAATATGCTATTTTTTGTGCAATTTCTGTTATCAAACAGAAGAAGTATTATAATGAAAAGGAGAAGTAAAGCAGCTGAAATTTTACATTTGCAGTCAACAAAAAGCAACAACAAAAAAAACCAACCCCAAACTCACTGCATTATAGAGTATAAACAATATTGCCCCAGCTTTTTCTTCTCCGTACCACAAAATATCTCTCTAAGAGAATTCTTCTATAACAAAATTAAACATTATGCTTAATATATTTTATTATTAGGAAAGACGATGAAAATTGCCATGCAGAAGAGGCATGTTCACCTCACTTTTGTAAAAAATAAATAAATAAATAAAAATTCTGTTCAGAAGTCCAGAAAGAGGCAAGTGAAAATCACAGGGCTATACACCATGGAGCATGTTTTCCTTCACATGATCTGCTCAAAACAAGAGCTCTTAGCATTTGGCCAAATTCAACCACTCTGTCATATTCATAGGTAGCCGTTCAAAATTGTAGCCCATGAATTAAATCAGTATTTAACAGCTTGAACTGTAAAACCTTTCCTAAGCTGTGACTTCGAAAATAAATAGAGCATATGGTCTTTGCTGAGACACAGCAAAAGATTCAGTGATAATATAAACACAACAAGGCTGGGTACTTCCTTTCCAAATCATTTTGTATATGCGTTGCCAAAATCTATAGCATATGGATGAATTTTATTTTACTTTATTTTATTTCTCTTGATCAGGGAATTGCCATCTCAGTACGCAGCGTGAAAGGTTCATGAGTTTCACTATAGCTGTTTCAATCCCGCTTTGCATCCTCCGCTTTCTAACTTCATATGGCCTGCTTATGTTGGGTCACAACCAGTCACAACTCTAACATTTCAACAGATTTGTACTGGAGACCACAAAGGAGAAATGCTATATTCTCTTCTTTTCTCAGCTGTGGATGAAAATGGTACCAGGCCACTAATCCTTTCTGTATGGGCAGATGGCCATTTGTTGTATGTACTCATCTACAAATGAAATTCAGAAATTCATTTGGTTTTATGTGCATTCATTATGTATTATTGGTCTCTCTTCATTTAACTTCAAAAGTGCGAGTAAGAGGAATGCCATTCTTTATGTTAATTGTTCAGTTGACTACTCATGAATAACTCTTAGCATTTATATAGTTCTTCACATCTCTCAATTAGCTTCTAAATCTTGGTGCAGCAAAAAGTCTTGGATTTCTCACCAGAGCTTACCTTCTAGAAATAACATCTAACCAAAGGGTAAAACCAAACAGTGCCACAGTGCTATCTGTCAAATATTTAGTGTTTTGAGGTACGGAAGCAACTGAGTGCACAAGCATTGATAGGAGTTTGCATTTCAGTCCTATATCATAAAATCTTCTCTGTTTATGTGGAAGCAAGCAGGCTACAAAGGGAAGTTGGGAAGCATTTTCCCACTGAAGGTGAACTAAGAAAAGGATTTCTACCACAGCTACCTGACTCCCAGTACAGGTCAAAAAGGAGAGCAAACTTACCCCACATGTTGGACCTGTCTAACATTAACTTCATCCTCGTTTGAGGGCTGTGCCAGGCAGCTGAAAACTAGTCATGGATAAATTGCATACCAGCGCCTGTGGCTCTCTGGGTTACTTGCTATCAACTGGTTGTTGCTGTTTGGCAAGACAACACAATGCCCTTGTAATAAGAGGCACAGTAACATAAGTTTTGATCAGGAAAAGAATAAATCAGAACACTGATGTAAGGTAACTTCAGCAGCCATGTAATCTCACTATGTGTTACCAGCTGGCTGCAGGTGTGCAGCTGAGTCTGAGTGCATGTTGTGCCTGATGCAGGGTGTCAAGAATTTCCTCTTTGCATTATTTCAATTAAATGAAAAACAGAAGAGTAGCGACTGACATGGCATTTATATATATTCAGTATTCTACGGGAAGCATGGAGTTTATCCAAGATGCTTGCATGCTGCAAAACCAACTTTCTATCTAAAGCAACCTGTTCGCCTCTAGGCAGAGTGAAATAAATACAGACTGTGTGTCTAACTGGAAGGCATCTTACGTACAGATTTGTATGAGAACAGATTTTGCTGAGAAAAAAAGGACTCTCCTGAAAGTGGCCACTATCTTACAGAGCACTGCATGGTCATGTGTTCATAAAATAACTGCAGTCCTTTCTGCGAGGAACTAAATACATTTTTGTTGCTGGCCCACCACAGTCAGGAGGGCTGCCTTAGGTATGTTCTGGTAAGCCTGTGCTGTTATTACAAACAAACAGATCTGCTCCTTGCCAGCTTCCATTAAATGCAAGGTGGTTCCACAGCTGTTCTGTACCTCTGCACTGCATTAAAACCTGATTGTTAAAAGTTGTCTTCAAGGGAACAGCTTACTTGAGTGTTACTTACAGTTCAAGCATTTGCTGGGTTGAAAATTCAAGTGCAAAAAAAAAAAAAAAAAAAAANTCTTGCTATTATATAATTGTTTAACAATCATCAACAATAACAACAACAACAACAAAAAACAATTGTAGGCTTCAGAATGTGCTATTTAAGTGAGGCAATTAAAAGCAATTAAAAGCTGTCACTGTCACTGATAGCTTCTAGGGGTTGAATGAAACAAACCTTTTAAAGTAAACGGATGCTCAACTTCCAATCATAACAAGATGCTGGATATAATTTAGAACATTTTTGCTAGCTTGTAAATGACAATGTCATCGCAGTATAATTTTTGTCAGTTGCTGTCCAGAAGTCTCCACTGAAGTAAGGCAAAATGCAGGCTCATATCTGTAAGAGTAGTTAACTCTACGCCAGCATCTCTTCTAGCTCAGGCTGCAGCTGCATGGTTTTGTACAACCTTCCAATGCAATGAATCTGGGTAGAGTTTGAATTAAATGCAGATGCCACAATGTCATCACACCACACTTTTCACGAGGTGACAAGCACAGTTTTAATACATTGTTGCTATGAGTTTAAAGTGGACCGGAAGAGCAAATGCAAAGACACTTCCCTACCTAGCATTCTATATTTCGTTTCTGTTTGTTTAGGACCAGCCCGCTAGGAAACAGCCAGCCCCTAGACAAACTGCTGTGTGTGTTTGATTTCATCCTGATGGTTGTTAACATTATGTTAAATATTAATGTGTGATAAACCCTCGTGTTTAAAACAAGTAATAATGGGTTAATTGACAAGAAATAATTCAAGTGTCTAATTTCTACTTTGCTTGATGGAAAATTTGGTCATTAACTCCACGAACAGCAAAATGGGTAAAACAGCAAGAACAGCAACAATAGTCACACAATCTATCTGGACGGCAAACACCTCAAAAAGTCTACTTTACCAAAAACATTTTGATTAATGAAAAGTGGTTTCCTTTTTTTAATAACTACGCAATTCATCCTTATTATAGTTAAAGTGAATGCATTAGATCCTTGACAACACAAGAAAGGATATAAATGAATTAACAGGCCGTTTTAGCCATCTTGACATGATTAGTTTCTAATCAATTGTGCAATGTATCGTTTGCATTATGACTTGCTGGAGTCTTGCACATTTCAAAAATGACAGATATTTAGGTTCCTGTGTTTTTTTTTAGTTTCATTTTAAAACCAGTCTCATGGGCTTTTGCTTAATAAAAACCAAATACATTGCTCTAGTTGTAAGTCATAAATAAGACTGTGCTTGGGCCAGAGCTACTACAAGGATCCTGGACTCCACAGGCAAAGAGATATGTCCATGACATTTAACATTTTGGGAATGATGCGCATGACTTCATGGGGATGAGTGGGTGGGTTAGTTTGATTGCAAACATTTGAGCAAATTTCACTGAGAGGCCTGGGAGCTTCATAGGAGGTAATAAAGTACAGGTGTTTGGGAAGGAACCCTGGAGGCAGATCATTAAGATCTCAGGAGGAACTTCAAATTATTCAAGAGAACCTCACTCCAAGTGAGCACACCCTTCAAAACTGACCTCCTGAAAGGCTTTTAACCCCAAGCTGCCCCTAGCCTTCCAGAAGGCATAACCTGATGGCTTTCTGTCTTCCTGTATGCCATAAGCATTGTGTCAGACGTTCTTTTCTCATTTGCTAAACTGAATTCCACAAAAGATTGTGATGAAGAGAAGACAGAGCTGGAGAAGTCCAGGTCCTCTGTTTGTACTAGTCCTGACTTTCAGAAAAATGAGTAAGCTTTAGTGCAGGATGTAGCCAATGGATGAGGAATGAGTCGTGATGTGGGGTTGAATCTTCCCCTCAGATGAGGGGAAGGATCCTAGCTCCACATCTGCTCCAGAACAGGGCATAAAAATCAGTTTGGCTGGAAGTGATGCAGTAATGAAGAAGAAGTCAACAACCTCCTCTCACAAATCCCCTGGACTCCCAGTGACTCTCAAAGGTCAGCAGAGCCTCATGGATTCACAATGCTTACCTAGTGGAAAGATTTCAAAACAAAAAATAAACAATTATTAGTACCTTGAAAGACTCACAAGGCAAACAGCCTGGGAGCAAGCATGTCTTGGCCCCCACAGGGCCCCAGCGACTGGTCTGCCTGTGGTACTGTCACCACAAGGAGCAGGAGGCTCGGTCCCGTCAGCCCTGTGTCTGCCTGAGGCCGTCTCCAGGCCCAAGATTTGAAGGAGCCCCAGCAGGCCTCAGGTCCCAGGGAAGAAATATGACCTTTATTAGAGTAAGGGGGAAAATGCAGGGAAGAGTGTTTGCCTGAGGGGTACCTCAACAACCCTCTGTCAGTTCCAGAAGCAAAGTCCATTATTACACCTCTGAAGCTTCCTTGAACAAGTTTCTGCCGCGTAAATGAAATGATTCTTATTATCTACCCATGATAGTGATAAGTTTGCACTTTACAGAAGCAGCTCTCTGGTCTCAATTGCCTCATCACCAATTTTCTCCAGGCCATACCTCTCCTGTCACGCCGCAGACATAAAGCTTCCTTCTGTGAGCTTCGTCAAGATGCAACGGATTTCACCACTGCCCAAACTCACTTTATCCCAGGGAAAATTTGGGGAGACATATCTAACACAAAATTCCATTACTTTGTCCTTGCTGGCCCCTTGCTTCCTGCAATCCACCCCATGTTCTCCCATCGCAGTATATCCAGGGCTGGATTATTCATCATGAAGGTGAAAACCCTTGGCAGAGGACATGGCTCTGGAGAGGATGACACAGTGTTGGTCCTGCCCTGGCAGAAGAGCCGTATCATAATGCACACCTGCTCGATGAGACACGCTGAGCAGGGATCCTTCTGGGCCTTAGGAGATAGGTGCACAGGTCTCAGAGAAAATTAAGAGTCAGAGAACCTCAAGAGCTCACGGGATAAATGTGATTACATTTTTTAAAGCTGCTAAAACTCAAGACCTTGAATTTATATATATATACATAAGGAAAACCATTTTTCTCCATCCAGCTTAGGCTCAGAATTTCTTTCTTGCCGATATGCCAAAATTAGAAACCCATTTTCAGAGCAGACCTGAGTCACAAACAGATGCACAGCTTTCAGAAAGGCAGCTCTGTCCCTAAAGCCTTCTCATTTCTCTCTGAGCAGCTCTCAGTTTGGCCAATTAGATATTAAAAATCCAATCACAAGGAAAATGGTGTAATTCACACACAGTGGCTACAAACCCTCGCACACAGCGGAACACCCGCTTAGCACCAGCCCAGCCGCCCAGCGACGGGGGCACGCAGCCAGCAGCTCTCGGCCAAACTCCAGCCAAATGCTGCTCCCCGTGAGTCGAAGCACAATAATAAGAGCGTGACAAATGGATCTTCTGCTGCGGCGAGTCCTTTGACGCTGTGGTGAGAGCAGTTTGGATTTGTTGGGAACAGGAGATTAAAGCAAAGCCGAAGTTTAAAGATCAGATTGAATCGCTTGCTGCATCTGCAGTACCTGAGTGGTACCTGATGGGGAAATGTATGCCATTGTTTTCTCCATATGCGTCCATAAAATATTTAAAATAGGTTATAAAGATGATAAAATCACATAATTAGCTATGGTTAATCAATGCATGAAAGGTCTGCATTATAGCGTGATCCCATAATTACCAGTTATTTCAGATTCACTCTTGAGACGGTTACTTGTCTGTGACTTATCTATGTGTGGTAAGTCAATTTGTCACAGGATAGTAACGATGCCTTAGAAGTGGCTCAGAGTCTACTCACTTTCTTGATGTAAGCATTATCTGTTCACCCTTTTGTGCCTAGGAGAATATAGTGAATATTTTAAAAACACTTTTAAATTAAACATTTTATTTCATAGGGCTCCACAAAAAACTTTCATTGCCATTAAAAGGAACTGAGTTCATAGGCTTGAGCCCATCCCAGTCAGTACAGAGGTTTAAGCAAATGCTTTGTTGACTAGGGGCTCTTGTGACCGCTTAATGTTATTTTCTTCTTCTCTTTTTTTTTTTTTTTTTTTTTTTTTTTTTTTTTGGTCATTTTTGTATCATGTCAAAATATTTACACATGTAAGGTCAAGATCCCATGTTTTCTCACACAGCCTCTGTCAGTTTATTCCTTTATTGCCCCAGGTACTGAGCTGTGTACTCCTTGGCATGGGGGTATTGCCTCTCAGGAATTGAATAGCCAACATTTTGGAAGCTTCAACAACAGCAAAGCTGAGCTGAAAAGACTGTGAAGTTCTCCAGGATCATGCATAGTGACTGGCAGCAGACAGCACTGAACTTTGGGAGCCCTCCTTGCACAAGCACATGGCTTGGGCCCTTGTTCTCAGGGCCACTAGAAACTAAAAGCTGTAGAGAGAGGTTGTGCTCAGCCTGCAAAGGGAGAACTAGCAGCCCTCCTGTTCAGGGAGTGAGTGCACTGCGCAAACGACCAGTGTTCTAACCCTTCCTCACAGAACAGGAATTAGTTTAGGACTATAAACTGTGGGGCTGGAGTTAGGGAAATGGGCCAGAAAGTTTAAATCAGAGGCCAATGCACATCACTTTCCAGAGTGAATGTGGTAACTGGGGTATGGGAAAAATTAAACAGATTTTATTCTCATTTATGCCCATACAAATCTGGCTCTGTGAACTGATTCCATCCAGACTGAATTTGCAATCAGTATAGGTCCTGCTTGTACTTTATGTTGATATGATTGATGAAGAGGACAGGAAAAACCTGCAACAGAAAACTGCAGCAGACCAGATTGTTCCTACACACTGCCCAACCCAATTCCTTCCTCTCTTCCTCTTCTTCAGTCTGAATAACTTTTCAAAAATACTGGAATAGTTAAAATTCATAAAACAATATGCCCAGCCCCCTAAGATGAGGTAGCGTGCAGCATCAACACATGGTCAAATATTAAAAAAGCTCAGAATATTTTTTTTTTGTTCAGGTAACTCTCAAAATGCTGCATAAGACCAATGCAAATATTTCCTTGGAATAATATGACAGCATTTTGTCTACCTTCAACCCATTCAGCTCATTCTAAAGTATTTTTGTAATGGACATGAATGATTATGAAGGTTGTCTTAGATGGTTGCCCATTGCCCTGAAGAAAATGTTTATGACCTGAACAGATTAATTATATTCTCCTCTTAAATATCATTCCTTCAGGAGTAGTTATTGTTGAGTGTAAATGTGCCACTTTATATGCAAATAAAATGGACTGAGAGTGGAATAAAAAGTTCGGCATAGATCTACTGACAAATCATCTTATTATGTTTTATATTAGCAAGCGGAACATCTTGTGGTATGAAATGTTAATAGAGTTCAACAGGATGCAGTACTTGCCTCCTGGTTTCTATAAAGTCTTAGTCAAACTTTCAGTTATTTTATGTTAGTCACGTTTGCTTCATTTTAACTGAGCAGTAATAAAAAGTTATACATGGAATGCAAGAAAAATTTCTAAAGCTCATTAATAGTTAATATTAGTAAACCTAATTAATAGAAGTGATATAAATTAAAAATAGGAGCTAATGTGTTCTTGAGCATTCTATAAGAGATGATTCAAAACAACTTAGCAACTAATTTAGCACTGCACTCTTTGGTCATGCAAATGTTCAGATATTCAAGAGAAGAAGGAATCCCAAGACACAGACTTTAATTTTTGTCCTTAGCTGTAGTTGTATGTCTGAGTACTGACCACCATTGGGCTACATGGCAACTGACACTTGGGAATGATTTTCAGACATTTTAGGCAAAAGTGGAAGTCACTTGCACCTTCATTCATGATTTGTCAATAGTTCAAGCAACTCTTCTGTCACTGTCTAACTATAATACTTCATCAGCTTGTTGCTAATTTTTATAGAAAATGAGGTTTATAGAAAATGAGGTTTATGAGGTTAACTTTTCTCATCTCCTGTGAACCAAACTGAGAGTCTTCAATAAGGTAAATTAGCCATGTGAATGTGTTAATGGGGTAACATACTAAAACCACCTCTGCTGTCCCTAGGATCTGCTGTAAGAGAAAGACAAGCTTGGACTGAAGTGGTATTGCCACAGAAAGTATTAACATGTAAGGTTACTCATCCCTAACATAGCTTAAATTTGTTCTGGATTGAAATTAATCTTTGAAATTAAATAAAGCATATTGGTTGAATGAAAATAGCTGATTATAATTTTATAGATAATTTTGGTATGTTTTCTTCTCTCGTATTTTTAGCTAAAACATTAATTAAAGTGATTATAACTTTTTTATATGGTGTTAGTCAAAATCAGCTGCAGTCAATGTCAAATTACCTGACTGAGTTCAGAAAAGCCAGGTTAACAATTGTAGAGCTCAGTTCAGGCCATTATAATTAAAAGATCATCAGCAGAATGGCGCAATCACAGATATGTCTTGATATAGGATTATTGCCTTTGAAGTCTGAACTAAATTATTGAAACTGCTGCTGGGAATCTTCAAATACCACTGAACTGAAAGCTCCCAGGGCCTCTGAGGTGCCCCCACCTCTGAGATGGATCTGCTCCAACAGTGGGATCATTGTGTTCATCAGCACAGGAACATATAAGCAGAATATGCAACCTGTGTGCTGTCTTTACACTGCGGATGGGTAACGATACAGAATGACTGCATTGACAGGTGGGTAAACCATGCAGTCTAGGAAGCTATGCAAAAGACTATGAACACAGTAAGAAAGGAAATATGCCGCAGCATTTCCTATGCATAAAGAAAATAATTTCCCCTTTTTTCCCATTATCTCCCTAAATCCATGTGCAGTTTTGAAAAGGAAAACTATGAGAAGGTCTGTCTGTCTTTCAAATGTGGAAATCTGAGCAGTGTTTGAATTCTGAAGAACAGATAGATAGATAAAGAAATAGGTAAAGAAAAAAATAATAAGAATGACAACAAAAATCTATGTATTATTTTTAAGATCACATTAGTCAAAGCTGTTCAAACAACTTCAAACAACATTTTAAGAAAAAAATCAAAAACAAAACAAAAAAAACCCTGCTGCATTTAGATATTGAATGCCAAGTTATACCTCAGAGATCTTTTTATTATTATTCCTACAATAATTCTGTGAAATTGGGGTAAAACTTCTGCTGACATTCCTTGAACTGTAGTGACACTATCAGGAACCTCTACATTATGAGGAGATATCTGAGCCCCTCATCTCCAATTTCCAGATAATGTACTGACTTAATCACCCCTCTCCACAATTCAAAGCAGGCAATCTTTCTGTCTTTTGTTCATTTTTTACATCTTAGAGCAGTTGCTTTTCAGCCTTCTATGCACCATCTACTCCCACATCTGTCTCACCCTATATAGCTGTTCTTTACAATTTACAATGCTGTGCTTATTTTTGTTGCTACATTGAAATCTTATGCATAATTATGTGAGGTTGCTATGGAGATTATGTGTGATTTGTCATGAGGAAAATCTATTGTGTCTGAGATAATTCTGCACGCTAATGACTGCTGAATCTTTCTTCTTTCCCCGCCAGGGATTAGGAGATACTACCTGCATGGGTGTTACCAGCGGTAAACCAAGCAGATTTCAGAAACAGCAAAGTTTGTGTTCCGCACAAAGGACAGAAACATCCCCTGGTTTAGGTGGATGGATACGAACCTGTACAAGATGATGGTTTCAAAAAGTGTAGGTGTCTGTGTTTATGAAGAATGAATCGGAGGTTGTTTTAGAGCGTCCTGATAGTTAATTTTCCCCTTTGCTGAAAACCAAAAGTAATGCTCACAACTTCACATGAAGAAGATAAGGTGCAGTATAATTCCAAACTAGATACAGTTCAGGGAATAGAATGTTGTAAATGCTCTTGCCAACAGTACTTTGAAACTTCTCTGTTTCTAGCTCTGCATCCTTTTTTGAGCTTGGAAATCTTACAGTATGATTGATTACTGCACATCAGTCACCAGCAATTCAGGCCATCCAGTTTGGGCTGAACAATAGCTAGAAGCTCATATACAGCTTCCAAGCAAGGTCATGGGTTAGATCTTCCTCACCCCATCTAATGACTTCCCTCTTTTCTCAGGCTGGGACTCCCTAAGAAAGCATACGTATTTGCATAGCAAGGGAACAGGAAGGCACAGAAACACAGCAAATGTTTCCATCATGCAAGAGCTGCCTAAAGAACTCACAGGAACTTGGTAGGAAAATGCCTCCTGTTTCAGGCAGGGAAGGGAGAGCACAAAGACAGCACATTCCTAGGAGTGAAGAAATAAGCTCATAGAAACAGGAATTTCATAAGAAAAGTGCAATTCAAGGAGCTGTTTTACAAAAATCTATTCACGTGACAACACTGAAGTTGAACCCAAAGCTTCAGATTTCAGTCCAGGTCACCATCATGAGGTCAGTGCAGGTGGGACATCTTCTACCACCCAGATAATGCTGGGTGGAAGGGAAGAGGCAAACAGTGTAGGTGCTGAAAAACAATGAGATTTTTAAAAACTTCAAAACGTTAATCATCTTCTGCCATTCTTCCACTCCTTGCACGTGACCCTCATCATTTTTACTGCCCTTGTCATTTTTAGTTTATCCAGTTAGGGATGGGTGTTTGCTAGCCTACGCAATTCTCAAATCAGCAGTAACAGAAACGTTCAGCTAGAGTTCATAACACAAGGACAAACATGCCCTGAGGTGTATGTATTTTTATGCAGAGTGCTGTATTCCCTGCATAATCTTGAATTAACCTACTGCTCAGTACTGCTGACAACGAGCACAGGAATACATCTGAAATGGAGAGACTCCTTAATTAAAACCTGACTTTGATAAGAAACATACTACTATGGCCAGTTCTTTGATTCAGTGATTTAGACTTCAGAAGCAACAGGACTTTGAACGGTTCTTTTGTATCTTCCATCTCCTACACTTGCACTTGCCATGCAGCCTGGCTGATGCTTGCAGCGCTTTGATTGCTGCCCTAGCATGCTCTGGGGGGGTTAATCTGCTTCAAAAGCTGCATAAATTGCTTGGCCGGACTTTGGTGACATTAAAAAAAGATAGAGTTTGCTCTGGTGGTTCATAACGTTGCCAGAACCCTTGAATGAATTTACAACGTCATTATGCACAAATGGGAATACATTATTCTATATATTGCTAATGCTACAATTGGGTTGAATAATAGAGCTTTTAGTATTTGAAAAGCTCCTCCACAGCACCTTTTGAAGGTAGTTGATAAAAATATGGTCAGGTAAAGGCAATTACTGACTTTAACAAAGCAGTTACACTACTCTATGCATTCTCAAACACCTTTTATTTTTGACAGTCAGAACTAACATAGAGAAGTCTGAAAGGTTGCTGTTGTTGTTGTTGTTTTAAGAAGAATAAATGATAGAAAAGAAAGAAATGGTGGCAAAATAAGCAGGTGTGACTTCCATATACACTGAGGCATACTGGTTTGGAAATGCTGGGTATATGAAAATTTGTGATTCATTCTGTCAGTGATATACACCAAAGATGTTCTCCAAAAGAAAGGGTGAGTAGAGGTGATCTGGAAAAGGCTTTTAATCTGTGTGCGAAGTTGCCAAATGCCATTACATTTAATGAGTTCCATCAATGCAGTGCTGGACTAGTACAACCAAATAAATAAATAAAGCCAACCAAAAACCAGTATAGACAATTACATGAATTAATAATAAGAATCCTATTAATGCCTACATAATTTAGGGAAGTTAATGAAGCCAGTTTACTAATGTCTTTGGTGCTTTGAAGTCCACTTTTCTAAACAGATCTGAATGCTTCTTTTCTCTATTCAGCCCTCAGACCACCCCCCACTTAAGAAATAAGCTCTTCAGGAAAAAAGCATGAAAATTAATGGAAAATTGTATTTTCTGCAGGATTTTAGAACTGTATTGTGAATCGCTTTTTGCTGTAGAATACCCAGTGGCTGAAGTAAACAAAGCTATGAGACGCACAGAGACATCATTTACATCTCTAACAATTGAGAGTAGCATACATATGACCCTTGGAAGCCTGGTAGAAGACTCTATTGTTTCCAGTTTTCAGATCATATTACTGTCATTTTATTAAAAGAAAAATAAATAAAAAAGCAGCAACAACAACAAAAAAAACACTTGTCCAAATATTAAGGAAATGTTTCAAAGGGAAACCATCATGTATATACATATTTTCATGAGAAGATATTTACACCTCACCACCCGCATGTAGAAAAACAGATCAATCTTGAGTTACAATGAAGAAATTAGGTTAAAATCCTCCTATACTTCTTTCTAAGCAGCAGACATTTCCAAGAAGAAATTCTTCCCTACCAAGTGGTTCCTCACCAGGCAAAGAGGGCTGGTCAACCCTTTGCATTTCTGGCTGGAGTCTCAAAGTTAGTTTACCTATGTTCTAGCATACAGCATTTCCAATTAGTTAAGTTTGCAGAGGTGTTCAGCCAGAAGAGAAGCGTTTAAGTTGCATTTGTGTCTCTGTACTTATCTCAGTCGAGGTCAGTGTACAGAACTCCAGTACTGATGCAAGTCCCTACAAAAATGCTATACGGGATCACTTCTATTCAGCCGCAGTTCCCTTAAAACTGAATATACCTCTCAAAAAGTCACAACAATATTTACCTTGTTCAACTGCAAGCCAGATACTTGAGCTCTGCAAATCCTCAAAGCTAAGAAACTTAATTCAAAAAGATTCAGACTCATCCCAAATCTCCTCCTTCACTTCAGCAATATTTTTCCCACTCAGTTGCTTGCAAAAGCGTAAGCCCATTATGCGCTGTCCAACACTCATCAGAAGATTATCATGTATTAATTTTAAACCCTAATATTGCATTTCTTCCTTGTGATAAAGTTTCTCAGAACAGAGAGACAGAAATTACTTTAGAGTGGCAATTTGTAAAGAAGATTAGTCTGGCAAAGTGGATCTGAAGAGTTTGTTTCTAATTATTTACATAAATGAGCTTTACAGAAAATTCTAATAGCAAGTTCCAGTAATCATGCAATTTATGCCAAAATAAGCTCTAGTACTCTCCACTTGCAGATACTGCATTTATCCCATTAAGATCTATAGACATTGAAAAATAGCATTTGTGTTCTAAAGTAACAATAAACATTTATTTCATTATGCATTTTATAAAGTACACACTTCTTGTGCTTTTATTTGAGTTCTGTGTAATTGTGCCTTATAGCAAAAGGAACTTTATTACATTAGGTGGGCTGTGTCATGCATCTGTTATCTACTCTCAGCATTCTTTCACAGCTCAGTGCTTTGAGCACAGTAAGAGGATGCTGAAAGCTTTGGCTATCTTTTTGCGTATGCTTTAACGTCAACCTGGTAATGAGTGCAGCTTTAATAACATCATGCAACTTTTGTGCTGCTTACAACAGAACAAGCCTTCTGGGATGCTATATTTTTCCTCTGATTCAGATTTTTTACCTTGGAATTACAAGTCAAAGTGACAGCAAAGAAAACATCACATGTGCACCCTGAAAAACACGTGTACCCTGCTTCCAGGATGCATGGGCATTCACTGTCTCCATTTGGATTGGAATTATGTAAAGCTCCAACACAGCAAGCCAGAAACAAATGTTTGAACATCCCTGAACCCATCACATACTTCAAGGCTGCAACACTGTTTTGAGACTATCCATTTGTGGTTTTATCTTCTACAGATATATACACTATATAGAAAGATCTCCGTGAGCAACTGCCCCACCAGCTAGACCTGTCCCAAAGCAGAAGAGCTGTATGGCTGACATTTGTGAAGCCAGGTTCATGTTGAAATGCCTGCAATGCAGCACGAAGCACTGTGCTTCGTGGTGATGGCCACCATGCACCGGGGACAGACAACTCTGTGATGCTGGAAGTGACAGCCTTGCTGCTTCCTGCCTGGCACTTCCCAGACGTGGAGATCTGAGGCGGCTCGTCTCACTGAGGACAGCATGTTAAACATTTTCTTACTAAACATGAGATTTTTTGCCAGCCAGAGCTGTACACACATTCTTAGTTCAATGACACTAGGAGAGAAAGGATTTCCACATTTCAGTCCTCTGGGTTAGTTAATACAAATGGGTGATTACATCTGTTACTCACTCACAAGGCTTTCTGTTTTCAGTGCAGTGATTCAGCCCAGATACCTTCAAACAAAAAAGCATGTAAGAGCAAAAGAAAGAGCAAAATGCTGAGACTCATCAGTGAGCTATCCTCTCTTCACATCCAATACATGCCCACTGACAAGGGGAATCATGGAAAAACACCCATCTGCAGCTCCGTCTGGTGTATTTCATAAGTCTTCCCTAAACTGCAGTCTCTTTCACCAGCTTATCCAAGCAACTCAGGGCATATTAAAAGAGAAATAACAAACCATCCACTTTATCATTCCCTATTATTCTGTGTAGGTTATATTTTGGATGAAATTACAGCTGTAAAGCTAAACTGAAGAAAAATAATGACTTTTAATTCTGTGAAAGTTTATAGTACCTTTATTTTACACAGCTTCTGGGAAAAATATATACATATATATATATATANNNNCCACTCTTTGGGATGAAGCTGGAAGATGTTAGTCATCAAAGGAGAAGTAGTCTCAAAGGTAGCAGAAACCAGTCAACAAACACCTTTCAAATGCAGGGGGCTGAGACCTTGGACTGGACTCTTCTCAATATAGGGTCAACAGAGGGAAGGGAGAACCAGGGCAGTGTCCATAATGACATTTGTTACTCCATGGCACTCCACTTGCAGAGTTTCAGGCTATACAACTTTGTTTGTACTACATTCTGTCATAACCAGTATTATGAATCATGAAGGTGGTTGTCATGTTGGCCAGGTGCATCTGCAATAGCTTGGGCTGCAAGCTACTGACTGGTTGCAGATGAAGCTTAAAACTTAGCTGCCAGACAGCACTTCCCATAAGTGCTCAAATCAGCTCCACCAGTAAAGTGCAATTAAAAGAAGAGGCCATCGTGCTGTTGTGGAAAGCATCAATTGTGCATTCATCAGTTCTCCAGTGGAGTGCCCTCACTCTTGCCAAGACTCCCTCTGTGCCTCTCTGTTTGGGTTGCCATGCAGGAATGTGAGTCAGCTAGCAAACAGCAAACCTAAGGGCTAATGGGAAGTGCTTTGTTGAATGCTGCTTTGGTATAAGTTCAACCATGATCAAATTCACTGGCAAACAGAGCTGAAGGGCTAATAAACACACTGGAGAGAAGAACAAAAATGTGACATGACCTATAATATCAGGACACACTGAAATTATTACATGTTTTGGAGTGAACAAGGAGAGAGAAAATGAGTGTAAATGGGTACCTAGGAAATGCTGCTATATTACACAGAAGTCCGGTGCCACACAGCCCACGGGTACATGCGAAGCAGATCTCCACAGGCAGCCCATGGAGACCCCATGTGCAGCAGGTGGACGGGGCCTGGAGAAGGCCACAGCAGAATTTCAGTGGAAGACCTCAGCTTCTGTACTTTGGAGATCGACACTTGGTCTATGAAGGGGAAATAATCCTTATTTGAGATGCTACTTTATTTTAATGCCATATGGAAACCACTCCCAAATTGGCAGGTGCAATATAGAAACCAAGCATCTTTTAAAGCATGGAAAGGAGCTAAAATACAGAATTTTGCACAACGTTCCCTGAAGGTAGGCAAGAACTTTATAAGAAGTTTTTTGGAGTTCAGAGAAAAGTTTTTTGGAGTTCAGAGAAAAGTTTTGCTTGTTTTTTAAATCATAGAATCCACTTGTAATAAATTCAACCTTACGCTGCCAAAATGGTGTTAAATTTTGGTTTTCAGCAGGAATTCAAGAACCAGCCACTGACCACTTGTTCTACTTATTTAACCTTCACATGAAGACATGTGGGGCTGAAGCCATTGCAACTGTGCCTACAAAGGTACATCATTCATGAGTTTTCCATATGTGACACTAGAACAAAGTGCATGGAGTCTATAGTAACAGGGATGTTAGTGATAGTGAGAAAAGAATTGAACTGACTTTAAAATTACCTATTTATTTCTCTCAATTTCATCATGGAGACAAAGTAATCATTTTCTTTCCCTTTCGCACAATGAAAAATAACTTTTCATAAGAGTTTTTTAGCAGCTAATCCACATTTTATTATTCTCCTAACTCTGAGGAAATACGTAGCTTATTTTAGCAAAAAATTCACTGCAGATTACGGTAGCTCGAAAGTTATGTGATGAAACTCAAAACCAGACAATGCTGGAGATTTTCCACTTCATTTCAAATGAAAGGTGTGCCAAGCTCACAAATATTCCTATGAAGACAGACAAGCAAGTGCAGGATAACACAGCTTCTGAGTTTGGGTTGTGACAAGTAACTAAAGCCCCAAGCCAAGCAAACTTTTGTTCATGCAAAAATCCAAGCAGCATTTGGAAAACAGCTCACAAAACCTCTGTTACCATTTAGACTGGACTACCTGCAATCCTGGAGCATCTGTCAGGGTATAAAGAAAAGCAGAAGTAGTGGATCTTCATACTACACTGAGATGAGGTGGACAGACTGCTTACACTGCATTAAACACATACGCAGTGTAACTGCATACTTGGTCACGGTCATTCACATTAAATAATGAAAATGTCACATAAGTAAAGGTACTGTGCTCCTCTGGAGATCTCATATTTTGGTGCTGACATTATATTCACGTGTCCTTTATAAGCTCGATACCACTTAGTGTTTCATTTCACGGACTTTTACAATGCAAGTGTTCTCTTGGAAAACGAACAAACAAACAAAAACACCACAAGCATGCGGGGAACAGACATGCAGGTCTGCTTTGTGCTCAGAGCTTCTCTTTGGGGTGGCAAGGAAGAAGGAAGAGAGGGACACAGGGTGCCTGTCCCACCCTCACCCTTCTCACCATGGGAGCTCATGTCCCATGACAGCCTGCACTCATCTGCCCTCTCTCCATCCCTTTCCCCTCCATCATTCCTTATAAATACTGTCATTTCCTGGTTACTCGCTGTGCTATTTGTGCTGTTTTTACCAAGTTGTTTACATTTAAACTTCCTCTTCTTTATAATTCCCTGGCCATATTTATGTTCACATGGAGCAGTAGCCCCCTGGGCGCAGAGCAGCGTGCTGGGGAGCTCTGCGGGGCTTCCTGACGGGGGGCAGCTCGTTGCTTTCTATTTTAAACTTGATGTTTGTTAGTTATCTCCAAGATAACATCACATACTGACTTACATGGATTAAGGAAAAAAATCCAGTTCTCCTTCATTAAAAGTGTTTGTCCTATTCTGCCTGAAGCCAATATGTGTTAGCCATAAATTTCAGAGTTAATGAATGGTATCTTAAGGAGCCAAGCTTTAGCAGGCAGCACAACTTGAATTCTGTCATGAAAGTCATTTCTGTACTTGCTGAATCCTGGATAAACAGAGGTTTTAAATGCTGGAACAGTGTCAAGCATTTTACAAGACTGCTGCCACTTATTTAGTTGTGCAGCAGCATCTGAAGGAGCGTGTGCTCGCAAATTACTTTGCTGATGGGGGGACCAGAATACATGTGGCTGTTTTGTGTGATCAAGAGTGAAACAAGGAAACTATTAATAACATATAAGACCTGCACTATAAATACTCCGTGTTACTTCTGGTGTCAGACATGCAGTATCTTCAACTCCATGTCTTCATCTCCCTAGATCCGTTTGTGGCCTACGCTCTCCTCACCTCTGAGCAGATCTCATGGCCTCATGCACAGCACAGGGACAATAACTACGGCATCTGTCTGCCAGAATGAATTCTGATCTTTAAACACGGTTTGTCTCATCTAACTCCAAGCTGGGAGCACAAAAACTAACTGAAAACTGATAATAAGAGTGTAAAGAAAACACAGATTAACATCAACCGAGAGCAGAAAAATCCCAATGACACCAGCCAGATTTTCTACTCCTGGGCAACCTTTGCACAAGTATATCAGTGACTGTGTAGGACGTCTAAAACAGAGATTTGGCAAATGAAAGACTTTCCACTTGTAATTTTCCCACTCTCCATTCTCCTTGTAGTCATATATCCTATAAAAAGAAGATTTATTGAGACATTCCAATAAATGCTGTGTATTAGCCACAGCTATATTTATCCTTAACACACCCATCCTCGAAGCTCTGTACTTCACAACATTTTTTATTAGTGGAGCACCACTCCACAGTTCTCACGCTAACTGTTCCCTCACTGCAATCCATGAAACATTTGCCAGGGTTAAAACTCAGAGGTAAAACCACATGCTATCTATCTCTGTGGGAGCTTCACTCAGGCAAGAGGCAGACAATGAGGCATGCGATGCGGACCTCTCAGCAGGACCCCAGCTAGATGATGCTCCGCTACAAGGGATAAGCCAGGGTCACACATGCTCTGCTAAGAAGGATGAGCTGGAGATTTTGTTTTAGATAACCATTGAATTTTTAAAAAGTAACACCAAAGCAGAACCAGAATGTACCTATCTATTTACGTGCTGGCAATGCCTAGCCAGTATTTTGCCAAACAGATGTTTGCTTGATTGCTATTGCAGGGCAAGTAGCTCTCCAGAGACAGCCCTGGGATTGAGTGAGGGATCATTTTACGAGGGCTCCAAGCACCCCAAGATGCAGTACCCCAGTCCTCCTGCCGGGCTCTGGGCTCCACAGCTGTGGCGCTGCTGCACGCCTCTGTGGACTCCGACCTTAAATGCCCTCGTGGAGAACAGCACAGAGTTCACAAGGCAGAGTTGCCCCATCTCTAGCACAGCTCCGTCACACGCAGGAACTGGCAGAGCATCGTACGTCACCCACAGGCTGGTGACAGCACGGCCACGCGCAGTGCTGGGAGCCAGCTGAGGGCATGACTCCAGCCCTGTTTTAACACCTCCTGGGCAAGCAGAAGGCATGGGCAGCAACACACTTCTTACCTCAGCTTCTATCACAGGCTGGTGAGCTCATGGAACTTAGAAAAATCAAAGAACAAAACATCTACCTGGCAGATTTTCCTCAGGACTATAAAATTCTAATTAAGAATTTCAATGAAATTATTAAAAGTATGGCTTAAGCTGAAGCCAATATCACCAAACATGACAGAATATTAAAACATTACACAACGAAGCATAAACAATGTGCTTCATTTGTCCATTTACTTTACAGTCAGCTGAGGGAGTATCTAGGTCATTACATTTAAAATGCCATTGCATTAACTCCTTTCTCATACAGCACAACTTCCAGGTGGTAGCAGATCTGTCAGGTTTCCTAATGCCTTCCTGGAATGATAAAGACTTATAATTACTATGATACAATATTTCATAGAGAAGTTGTCCATAGCTAGTTTGGCAGCTTCTAAATAAGTGTTACATCAAGCCAGAGCTGAGCTCTGTGAGGTATGGAGAACTGATGTGAGGAGGATGGGGATGGATGTTGCGAGCTCAGCTCTCTGTCGATGAGTGACAGTGAGGATGGGCTGCACAAGGGGCAAGAGGTTTGGGAGATGCCAGGAAGGTGATTTCAGAATGTTAAATTTGAAAAAAGATCCCATCAGAAACACAGACAAGGCCTGGAATAAGAGAGGAAAGATTACAGAAGAGAAGATTGACTGACGATAACAAAGGGCAAGCGTGGAAGAGAGGGAGTGCCTGCACAGAGCCTCTCCACGAGAAGCTGTGTGCTCACAGCTGAGCTGTGTGTAGGTGCAGCAGTTAGCACTGGTGTGTGCAATTTAGACTGAAAGGATAATAATAATAATAATAATAATAATAATAATAATAAAGATCTTGAATATCAGAGACAAAACCAGGATTTTAGATGTATGTCAGGTGTGGAATGAAAAATAATTCAGAAGTGTTTTTGCTATCTATATTACACTTGTCTACTTTTGAGTATTGCTCCATCAGACATGCCGTCAAGGACTCACTCCTGTTCAATCACTGGGTGGAATTTTTGGCTAGCTCAGGCCTCCCCACCTGCCCTGTTTCCCCAGAACTTCCAGGCTTCTGCACAACAGACGTGTATCTCACACTACAGCAATTTACAACAAACGCAACTGAAAACAGTTGCTACTGGTAAATGGAGCAAGAAAATTAATAATATTGGTGCCAACTTCCATGAACATATATAAACATATTACATGAAGCAAAATTTCAGTTTTGGCAAACAAGATTCAACATACGTAGGTAAAGATGAGCACACACCAGGCACGGAATTGTGCTGCCTCTGAGGTGCATAAGCACTGGCCATGACCAGTCCAGCATTAGCTCATCCAGCCCCTCCAGTTTCTGTTTGCTAGCTGCCAAAACATCTTTAAAATCATGTTCCCAACCATCAGTGGCAGTTACAGAGAATATCCATCTTGTATCAGTTGTACTCAAAGAACATCTTCCTTAGTTCTGTTTTTCCTTGAATTCACTCAGTCAGTGTTAGCTGTATGTGCCTTACCAGGTACTGGCCTTGACTAGTAAATACTTTGCCAAACAGATGTTTGTTTGATTAAAATTATAGGGGAAATAGATTGATTTCTGTGCCTGTGGGTTTGTGTTGTAAATAACCTCTCAGCCTTTGAATACCTATTGGCTGAAAACGGGAGATGGGCAGGGATAGCTGACAAGGCTAGAAACGTCTGCGGAGATTCATCTGATAACGAGCATGTTCCAAGATGACATGGAGAAAAGCAAACCCTTTGAGCCCACTGGGCCCTAATGCAGAATATCTGCAGGCTTTAGCTGTCCTGTCATCGTACGTGCAGGCCAAGCCTTCCTGTTCCCATATGTCTGGCAGTCTGCAGTGGGACCATATGGAATTGCAGCAACCCGGGATAAGGAAAGCACCATCACTATCTGGCCTGATATGCTGATGGGGCAGAGAGGCTGTGTGTGTTTGTAACGACTGAGTTTTAGACGGTATTATTTGACTGTTGTCCATACAACAGCCAATAGTTCACACAGTCATTGTTTACCCTCACATTATGTATAAAAACTCTTCGGTTAGAGATTAGATTTACTTGAAATTTGATTAATATTGTTAAATATTCCATTAATTTTGTTTTGAGAAGAAAGTTTCTTTTACTCTGCACTACTGACATACTGCATTTCTCTCTTCTCCCTCTAAAAACACATAGCTATTTCCAGAGTTATTCTCCTGTTAAGCTTTGAAGACACTCAGTATATTCCATATAATACATCTCTAAAAATATCATTTTATGTCATGTTTTGGAGCCTGAAGAGTGTATTACATACGAGAAATGAACACAGTAGACAGAGAAGTTTGAGAAGGATTCAAGTCACATTTCAAAACTAAAATCCCCAAATTGGATTTTAAAGCCCCAGTCTTAGGGAGGAGTTTCCATGCAATTTTATTTCTGTCCTAGGCAGGGCCAAGGATCAGGACACAATCCAAAGAAAATACAAGTTGCATGGATTCTTTCCTCAAAACCCAGCCTGAACTGAAACTACATTCTATGCAAAGATATTTTGATTAGGGAGAACTACTCAGTACCAGAATAGCAAGAAAGTGCAGTGACTGGATCCATGTTTTATTACTGCCAACAAACCAGAAAGTCACTGTTTATTTACGGAAAGGTGGCTAGCTCCGTAGGAGGATAACATATTGCATTAATGGACAAATCTGTGTTTCTTTCCAGGGCAAAATACATTTTGATGCTAAAGGGAGCTTTACTAGATTAAAAAAATGCAAAATGTAACTAAAGAATAACTGTTTTCCACAGCATTTGTAGGGAAAGCCTGATGAAACCCTTTGTGTCTTACCCAAGTGTGATTACATTATATTGCCTGCTTATCCTGAGTGGTTATTAATCACTTTTAAAGCCAATTTATGAACTTGGCTTGGAATCCTGTTCTTACAACATCTTTGCTGTTCTCCTTGGCCTTTTTCTTTAAATGATAAAAAATACAACAAAACATTACCAGAACAGATGTTGTATTCTTCTACAAACTGGCATGAAATGTCAACCTACCAGTTTTGCTTCATTATAGGAAACTTTACACACAATTTTATTTTCACCCATTTAATTACAAAGTAAAATTTTGTTCATCTGAAGCTTCTGTTTCCATAGTTAAACAAAACCAGACACCCAAAAGGAGCATCTTATAATTCTGAAAATCCCCATTCCTCTGCCAAACATTTGGTTTAGCTTAATCACACAGAATAGCTCCAGGGTTTTCGCCGCATAAAGAGGAGTACGATATTAAGTGACAACTGAATAAAAATTATATGTTAAGTCCGATCATTCACAGTTAAGTTTCCCCCGAACTACAATACCTTCTCACAAGTTTCTGAGATGCATATTAAAAGTATTTCTGGATTTGTTCAGAATGTTCCATTTGCCTACATAAGGAAACATTTTCTCGGACTACAGTGAAACAAACAGGAAAATCAAATCAACTTTGTTATATTTATTTTACTTCATATCTTCTTGGCCAGATCCAATAAAAGCTAGATCTGATTTTAGTCTGTGTGACAGAACATTATAATGACAGGGTATTTATTTAATTTACCACTGACTACTTTTTGAGCAACAAATGATAATTTCCTGCTGATTCTTGTTTACTATGACTTATCCATGGGAATTATGCTTTAAGTAGCCAAAGTCCATAGGATGTCAAAATCTGGAGCTTGGAATGCACACAGATCTTATTAATTAACAAGGCCTGGGAAAGTAAATGGGATAGAGAAAATGTATTTGGTCTCTGGATTCAACATGAGAACAGAGTCAGCATTCAGATTTAAAGCCAAATCAGAGCAAGCATTCAAATATGCAAGGAACGAGGCTCCTAGCAGCAGTTATTGGAAGGCTCCTTCCCTAAGTGCTGGAAATCTCCTGATATTTCGTTCATTTCTAGCCAACTCAGAGCAACTTCCTTGATTTCTTTATTTCTTTGCTCACCTGGCTTTAGACCCAGGGACTAATATCCCAGTCTTTCACTGTACCCTCTGATCTCTCTGGAAGAGCAGCACCAAGGAAAAGGTGCTATTGAAAGCTCTCAGCATCAGTCAGCACCATGCTTCTTTTGGAGTTAGGCATAAGGTAAGACCTCAAGACAAGCAGCTTTGCTGCTTGAGCTCTTTTGTTCACATAAGAGGAGGCAGTGAGCACGCTGCTCACCTGGAGCAATTAAAACTGGCAAAGGCTTGAATCTGGTGTCTTGACCCAACTTCATCTCAAACTGTATTTTTTCCACTGTCCTTTTGAAGCCTTGAAGATGCATGAAGCAGCCTCTATAGAATTAATCTCTGGGGAGAAATCCATAGTTTCTTTACCTTTGGCATCAGCACCAGGAAAAGCAGGAACACAAGGTCACCAGCAGCACAGAGCAGACACAGCCTATGTCACACTCTTGCCACAACTGGGTCAAATTCAATCCAGTTGCTCACAACAAACATGAAGTTACATGAAGATTTGTAGAGTATCTTGGTGTTTTTTCCTTGAATTATGAGAAATCAAATATAAGTTTTAGAGATCTATTTCAAGTTCTCAAAAATATTTTGATTTGAATTCTTCAGTGTCTAATCTTCCCTATGCACATTTATATTGTAATATCTTTCTGTTGTAATATTCTTTTACATTTTTAATCATTCTTAGAAGTGGGTTGTTTGAACTTCATCACAAAATTGTTTCTAGAAATAAATACCATAGCTTTATTGTTACATATACTAATGTCAGTTCCTTATATTGGTTGGATTCCTAGCCCCATTTCCCAGTTCTGAAAAACTATATTCAGTTTGGAACCCTTTCCATATGCAGAATTCTCTCCTGGATTAACAAGGCTGATGTCACCACTGTGCAATTCTGGGTTAAGCCGCAGTAACTCCCCTGATCTGAATAAAGCTGTAACAGCAGAAAACTGGAGTAACACAACAGTGAGTCACACCCAGGCAGCTCTACGTGCGGAAGGGTTCTTCTGGATGTGTCCAGAGAGTAATCAATGAATGCTTCTCATTTTTTACCAAGTGCTGCCTACATTACACTGCAAAGCACGCATTTAGTGCACTGAAGTACACTCAGAAAACTTACAAACAACAACAAAAGAGCTGATCTTGATGTTACTGATCTACACACATCAGTGACTTGAAGCTATTTGAGATAACAAAGGTTATCACGCGATAAGGCAGCAAAAATGATGAAATGATCTTGATTCCATAAAGTCACAGCTTGCTAAGTGTTAATAAAATACTGTCACGCATGGCTTTCTTCTCAGGTTGGTACCTGAGCTATAGGATGGAGGAGGATGAGCTCCTCGTTTTTTGTCAAGCAACAGGGCTGGGATTTTGGCCTAGGAACAAGGCAGGAATTCAGATTTGTGCCCCACGTATGTAGAATCAGATTATATATATTGCACATTTGCACATGTATGTTAGATTTCCCTCTTTCCATAACCTGTTTCTTTTCCTAAAACAATTCATACTCAGGGACTGAAAACAGAAAAAGAGGACAGAGAATTTCCCAGCATTAGAAGCAACAAACATCAAATTCAATGTACACAGCATCGTTCTATTTAAAGCACTGGTAAATGAGCCAACAAACTACTGTCCATGAGCATTACATCACATGTTGCCACGTTTCTCTGAGGCTATATAAAGCTGTAATATGTTCACTAATGAATTGCATGGTATGTTCAGGCCATATGGCACACCGGAATTTGTACAGTACAATGCTCTATTTGTGGGGGTAAATAACAATCAATATCTGACATGTATATCATCATGTTTATGAACTGTCTCCCAAGGAGACTAAATGTTAAAATAAACAGTAAATATTTTATTGCTCACTCTCTTGTGTGTTTGTAATCATTTAGTTTCTGCATTGTTTGTTTATAACATACTTTGTGCTAATAACCAAAAATGCCAACATATTTTTTATTTTCTTCCATGTCCTAATTTCATTGCTGTTGTGGGAATAGAGAAAAGGTGATTGGCTACTGTTAGTTTGTTTCAAAAGCTCCAGCTGCTGACTAATTACCCTTCAGAAAAGCAAACGTGGCTGTGTCCCATATCTCCACTATATTTTCTTACTTCCAAATATGAAACTGCAGGAATCCAAGACAGTTAATGTGTCAGGTTTTATTTACATAGCTCTTCAGTTATCATGTGGAACAGCATATCTGCCCAACCTTTTGGATTATAAAAAGGATTTTGTTGAAAGATTAAATGCTAGGGAATGGGTTAAAGTATGTAAATAAATTTAAACAAACACATAAAAACCAGAACTCTTGGACTATCTTTGTGCATTATGGCAAATGAAGTAGTAATCTCATAATACCCTTTGACAATGAGGTCTCTCCATTAGCTAATAGCTGGTTTTAAACACAGTCTTATAATAATTTTACCAACTAAATAAACATTTTTAAATGAACAGACACGTGCATAATCACTTCAATTTATAAGGTAGAAAAAGTACATTACGTTGCACTAAAAGACCTTGATTATTTTTCTGCATTGAAGTTTGAACAGTATAAGCCTGTATGCAACTGAGCAGCCCATAATAAAAATATTCCCTGGAGTTAAACCAGCTTTGAGTTATCAACACAACTTTCCCTCACAGTGCTGTACCTGCAGGAGCTGCCTTGCTGGAAGCACACACCCACCTCTAACAGCTGAAGGAACGGTAAGCCATGCAGGTCATTGAACAAGGGCAGATCACGAGGGCTCCTGCAGCCACTCATTCTGGGTATGAAAATCCTGGGCGTGCTCAATCCGAAAAGCAAGACCAAGTGCTGCTGCTCTTCAGCTCCTCGTCAATATTTAACTAGTTTGCCAAGCTGGATTATATCGCCTGTCCTAAATGCTGCTCCTTTAATTCCAGGTAAGTGGGTGTGCTTCCAGCGCAGCCTCCTAGGCAAATATTGATACCTTATCAAAGCCATTTGCTTCACCTGAAAGGTACACAGATTTCTTCCTGAGGGCATTATCATATATAGGCAATATGGTTGCCCAACCAATGCTCCAAAGAGAAACTAACAGGGTGAAAAAACAGCAATGATTTCTGTGTTCCATAGCAACACGCACAGAAAACAAGGACCTAGTTGGATTCGCAGCATTTCTTCATGAAGCAGGGCCTGCATGACTTTGTTTTTGTTCTACTCATGTACATTATTTGCGGGATAAGTGTGTCTCTTAGGCACAGGCAATTTGCCAACACAGTCTTCAACTGAACAAAATTTTGCTCTCCAAATTTAAAGGCACTAATAATATCAACAGCAAAAACGAAGCAAAACCCATATGGTGCTTCAAGCTACAGTAGTTAACACTAAAAAGACAATTATCACCATCCTACAGCAAGATTTTCTCTCAGGAGGTAGAATTTTTTAAAGAAATGTTACAGTGTGTCAGTTATTTGCTGGGAGAAAACCCTGACTTTTAGCAACAAGCTTTCCTTATTCTACAAAAAGAAATGGGATGCAAGAAGGCTAAAGGATTCAGAATACATGAAAATATTCTCCATGCATCTCTTCTTCCCTGTCCTCCTGTAAGCTTTTTCATACACAAAAAATAAAAAATAAAACCTGTATCTGGAGCAAAGGGTTCAGTCCAACCAAATTGTGGAAGAAATGGGAGTCACATGGCTTGCAAGGAGCTGTGAGGGCACAAGAAGGGACACTTCTCCTACCTGCATTCCTCAGCTCAGTTTCTGCAAGTCTATGGCTGCTGGGCAATTTCCTACGTCCTTGATAATACCGCATATTTTCATCTCTGTAACGTTATCCACAGTTTTCTAGTCCTCATTGATGACTACGTCAGGTCTGAAAATTTCTACCTGTGCGTTGATGTACAAATTTGCCCTTGTGGTAAGTGATTGGGTCAAAGCCGTCACCCCTGAGCCTGGCCTGAGGCACTGAGGCATCTGGGAGCTTCCTGCTCCCTTCTGTGGGCTCAGGCCTGGGCTAGGCCGCGCCACTGCCTGTGTCACCAGATCGCCCCTGTCCCCATATCTCTGCCTCCCAGGGGACAAATCCCTGCCACCAAAAACATTGCTGGGTGGTTCCAGGTTGGTGTATAGGGTCTTGTCCAGCACAATGTGGTTTCAGATCACCTAAAACTGACTGAAGCTCACATCGCCATTCAGATAGATGGCCACGAACCTTCACGTTCGTTATCAGTCAGTGACATAGTGTGTGCAGTACAGATGGTTATTCACGGTGTAAAGGGATTCTTACCCTGCACCCAATCTCCTGAGAAACCTAACTCCCCTCCCCTTCCCGTCTGCTTCTCTGAAACCCACAGACTGTACTGAAACAGGGGCTGAGCCTCAAACAGTCAAAAGATATTTCATAGCAGTAAAACCAAACTATGCACAATTGGTCTCTGAAACTAGTGGAACAAATGCTACTCTTTTGCAGCAAGATATTTTTGTCTTTGATAAATATTAACTGACATGCAATACTCGTAGCAAAAGCAGCTGACCCATATTTCACAACTAGTGGAGCTATGAAATGGGGAAGTTTTCCTGACAGTGCCATTCTGGGGCTGTGAGGCAGATCCCCTCCTCAGACTGCAGAGCCCAGGATCACCATGTGCAGCAGCGACAGGAGAAAATGCATTGGGGATCACCTGACAGAAGATTTTTCTGTGGTCCTTTACATATTTTTAATTCATTAATGAAAAGTGGAGACTTTCACTGGGGAACGTCTCACCTTGCTACCGGGACTGCAACACACATCACTTTGTCATGAAGCCATTTTCAGAGTAACTGAATTGCTAGCTTCGAAAAACTATCACTGAATGTAGCTTTGGTGGGAATTATGTCTAATTCCTAAAATCTGCAGATCTAAACAAGAATTTTTAGTAACTTCTGTTCAATCTGCTAGGCATTGCACAAATCTGAAAGTATTTTAGAAAAGACTACATTCCTGAGCCCAGAATGTTTTCTATTATGAAGCTGAAACACTGCTAATGCTTTCAGGTGCTTTGTGCTTTTTTGCAAACAAATAATTTGATTCAAAGTTTACAAACCAAAAGGGCATGCAGAAAAGATGAAAACACTCAAACTCTGCCTAAAAGTGCAAGTAGTACAAAATACCTCAGAAGAAACTGGTCTGGGAGAATCTTTGTTTACTTAATGCAATTCTGACTGCTTATTTATTTATTTACGGAAGTATTGCGCGAGCTTCCCCAGCCAAACACTTTGGGTTGCCAGCACGAATAGCTTTCCGCATCTGCTGCCAGCTGATGTCTCCCCTGACAGTACTCAGAACTGAAGACCAAAATTTCACACAGAGCAGAATTAGCCCTTCAATGAGTGAGTCTGTGGACCGGTTCAGCCTAGCATACAGCAGCGGTCATATGGCTTTTGGCAATTGTCTCCAAAATTTGGTTTTACTGCAGCATCCACATCAAAGTGTTATGCGGCGATTTCATCACAAATTCCCATTTTTGCATTTAAAATATTTTAAGTGAAGTGGGCACCTTGAAGGCTATTATTAAGTTGCTAGATGTTCTGTGTTGTTTGGTGAGTGAGAGTAAATTCTGACCTTCGGATCTCACTGAAGATTGTCAGTCCTCTGTTTGGAACCCATTTACACCTGTTTACTGGTTTCACGCTTCCATAGAGTCAACATTTTCCTGGTACAAACTGCAACAAATTTAACTCACAGATTCACTTATGCATCTTAGACATACCAGCTGAGGTCTTACTGCCTTATGAGTGTTGAACTTATTCTATCAAACTCCCATTGCCCCCAGTGGAAATTTGTCCAAAATGAAATGAACAAAAATATATAAATGGATTATGCTCTGTGTTTGGGAGAAAAACGAACTGTCTTGGTAGCTGCCACCATTGTGTGCCAGAAATTGTTGTGTGGGATTTTAAAAGGTGCTTACTTTTGGCCTCTGTTCCCAGTGAAATCAGTCAGTGTTTAAACTCCCATTGACATCAGTAGGAACAGTTTTAAATTAACATTAAGCATTTTAAAATTCACATGTGCAGGTTTTACATACTGGGCAACACACCTCTATGAACACAGTTTTAAACCTTCTTCTCCATCAAATCTATTGTCAATGAATCTTTTGCAGTAGATGTTGGAAGAGACTGAGTAAGTGCAATTGTTTTTCAATGTCACTTAAATAAATTGCATATAATGCCACAGGCTAAATAAGAAGAGCCAATTTTTGATAAGCTCATGATGTTTTTCTTTGTCTTAGAATGTGCTCATTAAACTTTGAACAGTGTACATCACACAGCATCCAACATAACTGCAGAGCTAACACTGCCATGTGAGACCCATCACACAACAAACTGAACATGACTTTTTCATGAGAAACAATAAAAAATTTTCATCAATTATTAAAGTTCTCTTTTCACTATGTCTGGTTGAAAAAAACATATAAATGAAAATACTTCTTTCCACATGTCACTTACACACACATTAAGTTCTTCGGATTTCTTACATTAGGCCCAGCCACCCTAATACCTTGTTTAGAGCATTGCCTGGCATCTGTACTTCACCCTTTTAAACACAAAGGTATCCAGGACCCTCACTGCAATTCGATATATAATTACGGCCTTGGGCTAAAAAGTAAACACGTGCCTCACATAGACTGCAGTAGGCAGTTTAGCAGTTATGAAAATAAAATTGTACTTTTGCCATACCCTCTATATTCATCTCTTTAGAATGAGTAGTTTAGATAAAAAATCTCTGAGACACTAAATATTTTCTAATGCAGTTTTGTTGATAACTTCACTGGCACACACAGTTTGGCAAAGGTGATTAGTCCTGCTGTCCAGCATTACCCTACAGGGGTGGGAACACTCTGCCTGGGTAGCTTCCAGTGACCCGAAGGTCATTCTGCCATAGAAGGATATTTTGCTACAATTAGGTCACTAAGATTTTTTTAAACTAACAGAGAAAACAATGAAACTGCTTCCCTCCTCCGCCAGCTTCTCTGTAGAGTGTTACCATGTCCCTTCCTAAATTCTGCTGCCTTCTGCCTCCATACTACACCTAAGCAAGGGATGCTTTTTCTTTTATTCTTTGTCCATCGTTGCCTTTCACTGAAAAAGCATCTTATCTTTCCCAAGATGGAAAAGACCTTCTTTTCAACTCACTCATCTCATTTTTTTTTCCATATTCACAGATGCTAAGGGAGAATAATGAGAAAACTGTTTGCTTCATTTCTTCCCATTCCCACTCATTTCTGCCTGTTTCCCAAGAGTGGTCACAGTAGGTAGGGCTTATAAAAGTTTATCTTCTTTTGGCTTCACTGTATACATCCCATACTTTTTATACCTCATCTAAACATTAGCACCTTAGCAAGTACAACGAGCATAAGCAGATTCTGGGGAATCAATTCAGTGGTGGATAGGAGGTGAGTGTGGCACCCAAGAGCCACAAACATAGTTTCCCATGGTATCCACATACTGAAAGGCTAGAAAATCTAACATCCAGATATCAGCCAGCCAAATGTGGCTTAATGTGAGATTGAAACAGATCACAGCCCAGGGAAGGA
>VXAV01004112.1:570675-585574 GCA_013399715.1 Alectura lathami
GGAAGGATGGCTGCAAGCCATAAATGCAAATAGCTGTGTGATTAGCAACATGCTATACCCATAAAGTTTAAATCAAATGTTGGTCAGCTGAAGGTCATTAACTAAAGAAGTTCTGAGTTCTCCTTCCTTCAGCCCTGCAAGGCTGATACCACTGGGAGTTATACTGAGCTGAGAGGAATTCAAATTCTTTAAATTTAAACACAGATTTAAAAGGTTGTGCTTCAAAAAAGAAAATGGATTTGCTGATTATTATGGTGAGCCTAATCCATGCAAGAAAAAAGGTAATAAACTATAAATTACCAGGAACAATAACAACAACAAAATCCCTGTTGATTTGCGTGGCTATTGTCAATAAGTATCACTTCTGCAGCACCAAAAGAGAGCACTTGCAGCAGAAAAGGCCAAACTAGAGTGCTCTGGCTAACTTGCCAGCTCTTGTAAGTAGAGTTCAAGAAATATGAAAATAGTTACCGTCAAATGGCTGCCTGCCGGCTGCTAACAGTCACCTTGTACGAGAGGTAGAGGGGATTTGAATGTTTCTACAAGATGTTAGCTGAGAGCACCTCAAAGTAGCAGAGGAGACTTTGGAGTCCTAAGTGCAGGTACCATCAACTGTGCATCCCATCGGGTCACTCTAGTATGAAATAACTTCTGAATAAATTGCATAACTGGATCACTGTCTCCTGTAAAGATCAATCTGCTTGCTGGCAGTACAAATGACACTTTTTTTCTTTTTTAATCTCTACTGATGGACTGAGGAAAAATTTGCTGGATTTAAAGAAAAGGGGAGAAAAGACTTGTAAACTTGATTAAAAAGTCTGTGGCCAAAGTATGTCTTCTGCATCAATAGTAAGACAGAAGATTTCAGATAAGGTGGATAATTTAACTCATAAATTCATTTAAAAATTACAAGGTACTGAAACAAACGCAGGTAAGTTTACCTTTTTGGTCAGTTCCACATCACCATGGTAGCTACAGAAAATGAAAAGCTGATGTACCCCTGAAGACCTGAAGGACAAATTAATGTCTTTGGAAGGTCTTATCCTCTTTTGAACTTGGATTATTATGATACATGTAAAGTCAAGAGATTAATCTACCTCAGCAGCTTCCAAGCAATAGAAAAGATCAGTGGGATCTGGCCAGCTGTTATGCCATTTTTACACCCGGCAAGGTATACGATGGCAGAGCGTTTGAAAATGATCAGAAGAGCAATGAGCCTCTAAATTAAAGTTGTCAAACTGAGTACATTCACATAAACACTGATTTAAGCATGTTTACAGTGGTTTCAGTTTGTGAACATATTACTATTGCATTATCTTCCTTGACTTCTTTGTAAAGCTAAAAGGAAGAAAATAATTCTGGTCTTTGTCTGGTAAGTTTTTCTGATGCTGACTTTATTTATCTGTTTATTGCCAAATAGAAGCCTTAAGGAAGTGTAAAGTATCTGTTGTGACACACAGCACTTTCTTACTAGATCAAACCTATGTCCCTGTAGACAGTAGATAATAGCACAAAAGGGGAAATGTGAGATGAAATCACACTAGAATTAGAAAAAGAAAGGATTTAAAGCTGAAGGATTTGAGGGAAAACATCCATTACGATACACTTCACATTCACCATTAGGCTGCCTTTGGGAGGAAGAGAATCAAGCAGCCGTAAACCAGGCTGTAAAATGGGCTTCCCGGGACTCAAGTCAGGAACCTGCAGACTTACATTAGACAGACTTTAGACAAGTCTCTGAGTTAGGATATTCTGTACACAAAGATAAATATGGCTGTAGCTGACAGACTATTGTTCCTACCACGGTGTAGATCACGACCAGTCAGAACTCTTAGAAGACTTTGAAATCTAACTATTTCCTAAAAGCACGGTGAGCACCCTGTGCAGATCAAGCATTATTCCTAGTCTGGAGTCCACGAATCACAGCAGCTTTCTCTCCTAAGCCCCGCTGCTGTCTGTTCTTTTGGGAGGCATGGGAGGCTCCAGGACTCCAGGACACAGCATACACGAAACAGTCCATGCACAAAGCAAAAGGAATGAGCTAATGAGGTGAATGTGCCAAATTTCAAATATTTCTTTACAGTCTCCTGCTTTGTAAATCAGTTTTATTTATTTATTTATTTATTTTTGGCAAGGTAATGTTGCTTACTGCATTTCCTCATTCTGACCATGCAGATACAGAGTAGAAAACTCATCAATCCATTCAATTCTGCTAAATTTGAACACTATTTTCTCAGTTATTTGAGCTTTTATCATTCTTTTCCCTTTGGGAAAGACACTGCTCTATTTTTCCAGATCCAGAGACCACCTGTGGCAGACTGCTTCCACCAGGTGAAGAAATGGGTGTTAGAACATTACCCTGTAAGTCTGGATTGAGAGTAATGCAAAGAAAAGGACTGATTTGCAAATGATTAGGGACTGAGAGCTAGAGAAGCTTTCAGGATGGAATATTTTGTTTTACACAAAGCAGTTCCCTGTTCAGGTTGCTTTAGCAGGTTACAAAGGGCCTTTTCCAATGGGAGACAAAAGCAGGAGTTGAGCTCAGAGCAGTGGTTTCAAATGAAGCTGCATTCTCTTAATCTCTTGTCTCTAGAAGAAAATCCAGCAGATGAGAGAGAAATCCATGGCAATGAAAATATATGCATTACAGCAGTACTGGTAAAGTGTGTGTTTATTTTGGAATGCTCCTAGGAAGCTTAATATGAACTGACTGAATTTAATAAAAGAAATATTATTTCATTTCTTCTTGATCAGTCTTGTATAGAACTGAATCCATTGCTCTCTGTGTTTCACTCTAAGAATCTAATCAGAAATCAGACTTCTCCACTCAGTGTTTTTTAAAAAGAAAGTTTTTTGCAACACCCAAATAGGAAGATTTGTTTGTAAGTGAATTCTTCTCCCGCTGCTCCAGCTGTGTCAAGGCTTAAACCAACTGGCACTTGAAGCTGTTCTACTGCCAAAATTTGCTGTCTCCAAAGTAAATGGGAAAGAGTCAATGTCCTGTGGATCTCAACTGCAAGATGAGCTTGCAGAAGAGATAGGCAATCTCCACAGGAAGAGTCAGCTCAGAGACAGAGAGAGGGAGATTACACATATTGGATAAACAGAGTTCATTTTTGTGTCCCGACTAATATTTAGGATCACATTCTCAACTCGGATAAATTAGAGCATCTTCAGCCATATGTTTGCAAAATTCTTGACATCACTGTTTAAACCATATTGTTTGAGATGATCAGCCTGGGGTCTGCTTTCTTTGCTTTACAGTTGGAGGGCCTCTAGGCCTACTGTTTTCAAGACACTTTCTAAAAAACCATACAGGCAGGAAACTTGATCACACTTCTTTATGCAAACTGAGACTGCATGTCGTGCCCTGCGTCTGGAAGATAGACCTGGAACCAAGAACCGTAAGGCAAGTAATAAAACCACGAGAGCTTGGCGCTGCAAAATCTGTCCAGCTCCAGATCCCATCAGTGGAATTTTGTGATTTTCTGCGAGGTGAGGACCCAGCCCTCAGTCTAAATATTGACTCAGTGTTTGGTCTCGACTAAACAAGACATTTCGTAAAGCATTTCCCAACCCAGTTGATCATGCCTGAAAGCCTCCACTTCAGATTTTATGTGATCAAAGTTGAGAATTCTATTTTGCCTTGCTCCCAAATACAGTCAAAAGATTTTCAGCTGATTAAAATTTTTTATATCTATGCTTGCTACAACACGTACAACATACTAACTTGCCACAAATTTAAGAAAAAATGAATTCCCACACATGCAGTCAGTGAAAGCTGGACAAAATATTTAAGCACAATTTTTCCCCTCAAAAAGAAGCGATTTATCTGATTCAGCAAAAGGAAATCAATCTTTACAGCAGCGCCTGTAGTGAAAATTACCATCTACCTACAGAGCTTTGTGCTTTATTAGGCCAACCAAGTACATTCCATAGTAACCCAGGGAAAAAAAGGCAAATTACAAGCATTTCAACGTTTATCAACTTACTGAAAGATGGCAATATTTGCAACTTTTGTATGGTTTAAGCATTAAAATTGTTAAAGGATTTTTCTGTTAGCAAGGAAAAGGTGTCAAATTTCTTCTTCTGCATAGGATGTGTAAGATTAATATTACTCCAGGACCACCAGCCCAGCCACGTACATACTTTTGCTCAAAAATCTCTAATTTTTGATTCATTTTCATGTCTATGGTTACTAGAAATCTAATTTTTATTTTTATTTTTTTTTGACACCTGTTCTCTCTTCAGCCTTATTCTTCACTCTCAGAACACTGACTGTACAGGAAATAATGGAAAAGAAGAATCATAAAATCATAGAATCATCCGAGTTGGAAGGGACCTTTGAAGGCCATCCAGTCCAACTGCCCTGCAGCGCACAGGGACACCCACAGCTGGATCAGGTTGCTCAGAGCCCTGTCCAGCCTGACCCTGAAGGTCTCCAGGGATGGGGCATCTGCCACCTCTCTGGGCAACCTGTGCCAGTGCTTCACCACCCTTATTGTAAAAAGCTTTTTCCTTGTATCTAGCCTAAATCTCCACTCTCTCAATTTGAAACCATTTCCCCATGTCCTATCACAACAGACCCTGCTAAAGAGTCTGTCCCCTTCTTTCTTGTAGCCCTTTCTTTCTAGATATTGAACGACTGCTATCAGGTCTCCCCGGAGCCTTCTCTTCTCCAGGCTGAACAGCTCCAACTCTCTCAGCCTGTCCTCTCAGGGGAAGTGAATGTGATAAGGAATGAATCTTTATCCTGAGCAATTTCCTGTTTTCCTCCCATGATTAGTTAATTGGCTCTGAATTTCTGCTAACTGCTTTTACAGGTTGGACATTGCTCTTTCGAAGTCTCTGTCAGTGATGCGGTGCCACATACACTGAAGTAGATCTCGCTGTACCATCCTCTGTTCTCATCACGTTTCGGTAACTGATATAATCAAGGCAAAAAGTCTTGGCTGATTATTTTCTTCCTTAGATTATTGGAAGATTATGAAAAGAAGACAGCTAAGTTATCATTAGTTGCCATTGGCCAGCTTCCTGACATAGGACAATGGACATCGCCAGTGGGGACACACTCGGGTGCACTTCCATCCCTGCTGAGTCAAATTGCCTATATACAAATTTGCCGCATGAAGAGGATAAGACCATTTCATCTATTTTTAAAGGCTACCAAAGATTTCAATAAGGGGCAATAGATGCATTGCTTTAGATCAGTTCATAAAACCCCATACTACCATTTTGGGGAAATAAAATTGCACTTGCCACTCTTTGCTCTTTCTCATAAAGAAGGATGGAATTTACCTCGGATGACTCTTAATTGAAAACAAGTCATTATTATATATCCCAAGGAATACAATGAGATGAAAACTAGTACAGATCTTTCCCCCAGTTTCTTTTTGAAATAATATAAATTATCAGGACTTTCTGAGAGGTTTGTTAATCAAGACAGGATCTTAAATAATCTATGAATGTGTAATAATGTTCATTATTTTCAGAGACTGGAAAAACAAGCCTGTTCCTACCCCAAAGCCCCCTAGACAAGGCACAACAGCACACTTAACAGACTCCTGAGTGCATGAGCATCTCCAGCCTCTAAATATGAGACATAGTTTCTGTATTTCCCGTTAAAAGACATAAATCAGGAGTAACTATTTACTAGGGATTCAGACAAACGTCTTTATTTTATAATATCTGTCCCCTTTTAAGCCTCTTAGTCTTAAGAGATGCATTACTGCCTAGCAAACACACACAGTGGCAGCAGACCCACTGGAGATGACCCATATCACAAGCAAAGGCTGAAGCCTGCTTACGAACAGAGATCAGACAAGCACACCCTTAAAGCGAACAGAGAGATCCGCAGCCTGTGACTGATTCCCTGCTTCCCCCGCTCCTCCTGCTTGCAAATCCCTTGTCCCGTGACAGTGGGGGACAGAGAATCTCAAGGACAATGTTGCCACCTTTCCACCTCCATCCAAATCCACTCAGGGATGTGAGGTGCCTCCCACACAGACATGAAGAGATGCGGTTCATACGCTCCTGAACCAGCTCTAACGATTACGGTTCAATAATTTCCCAGGGAGTTTGGTCAGAGGAGGCCCACAGGGCTCATTCGCTTAGGAAAAAAAGAGCAGGGCTGACTTTTGAAATTCATTTACCCGATCATAAATGCAGTAGTTTTAGCTGATTGGTCAAGGGGAATGGCTTGGGAAGGCCAGAACAAAAAGCAACACTTGGGAAGAGCTTAATTTCATTGTCTGCAGGTTTCTGCACTGAGTTCAGCTTGTTTAGGCAGCTTTTCTCAGCAACAAAGGGTGTTCACAGTCCAGCATCCATGAGCGATACCATTTCCAGAGGCACTGATGTGACACAGGCTTGGCACTAGCTGCAGCATGCGCGCAATGAATGCAGTCAGGTTGTGGTCCCTGGTCTGTGGGCAAACACCAGTTTCCAGTCCGCTGGTCAATTCATCTTCCACCAGCACAGCGACATCCAACGATTCACAATGGGGGAGGGGTATATTGGGAGATTATAAATTGTGCATTAGGATTTTTAGAAACTCCTGTGGTACAATATTGGATGCCACAGTACCCACAATGTGTATCCCGAAGGGAGATCCCACAGAAAAGCACCGTTCTACTCTCCGCATGGCACCAACAAGTGTATAGAGTAACTTGCCCTATTTTTGGGTTTGTCTCTCATTTCCCTCTATTCTGTCTCTGCTGGCACCACTTCCTGAGCTTTGCTAATTAGTGCATTGAGCCATATACATGGATATATAAATATAGATCACATATGAAGACCTTGTGCTTCTGACTTTCAAGAATACTCCTAAAAATAAATGGTAATTGTGCCCAATACAGAGCACTGTTCTCTGTACTTCCTTCCTCAGCTCCGTTTTGTGAGCACAGTATAAACAATGATTTTATCATCATAAATAATTCAAGTCATTCCACAAGATGTCAGCAATGCCAATTAGACATATTTCTTCCCATCAATGAGAATTTCCTGTTTTAAACTACTTTTGGGGGTAAACAACCCTAGCCTTGATGCATAAACAATTGAAAAGATGTCTCTTGTTTCTCATTCCCAGCCATTAGAGTTCATCTTGCACTCAGTGAGCCCAGACTCACAGGTTCATGCCTGCTGAAGTCTGTATCCTCATCTCAAAGTGCCATCCTGCAATTCATGCAGGACTGGACGGCTTATGGTACTTGATATGAAAGCACCACAATGTCAGTTTATTGGGCCGATAATTTACATGTATCCTCACAACATCAGCCCTGAAAAGCATGTAATTCATTAAATTAAACTCCAGCCATTTTCAATTGTATTTGCTCAGTTTTATAAGGTCATTAGAGGGTAAGCAAAGTTTGAGGGAGATCTTTATGTGGTGGACAAGAATAGCACAGCACTGATGTAATGCTTCTTAGTGGATGATCTAGCAGGTCTTTATAAACATTAATTAAGCCTCACATTTTCCATATGAGGTAGGTAAACACTGTCACTCCCTTGCTCTCAGATATGTGAAACAAAGCCAGTAAAAGACCTGTGACTCAGAAGAGCCAAGAGTAAAATTTACAAAGCCTCAGCAGCCATCCACATTTGAGCAACTTGAATTAATTCAGCTGGTGATAGGATCCTTGTACAGGGCCAGATCCTGTTTCCCTTGCCAATGACAGCAGATTTCTGGCTATATTCAACTTCCAGTTCTGTACAACTATAAATAATTTGTTACAATCCATTCTTCCAGAGGCCAGTCATCTATAATTTCTGACATGACTTCTTTCCTCCTCCTCCTCCTCCTCTACTCCATTCCTTTGATACTTAACCCCTCAGTTCTTTTCTGTGCAGTGTGGTATTATTAGAAACCTCTGCAGAAAGGGAAGCTGTGAACCAAATGATGAACGTGTTCAGTGCAGAGTCCACAGCTGTGAGAAATTCAGTGTTAACAAAAGCCAGCAGGAAGGTGTTTAAATTCCCCCTTCCGTCCTCAGACATGAGTAACAGCAGGGTGTAAGTGGTTCACGGGCATTGTATCTCTCATCTTCACCATGGGATGAATTTCACTTAAAAACCACAGTCATATCTCACAGTTTTGGTCTCCCTTCCTACCTATTTTCAGTTCTGCAATATATCCAACAGAAATTTTATCTAGTAATGGTAAGCACTGTGCCATGGTGATGAAATAGATAGAAATCCTTTAGCTGACTATCAGGGCACAGTGAGCTCTGGAACCACCACTATCTTATTTTCACAATCAGATGTCATTTTTTGAAATATTGTGTTAGTACCTACATTCCAGTGTGAAGTTCCCATTTAACTCTACCTAAATTCAGTGGGCACTGCTAAGAGCAAAAGAGGGTTAAGTCACCTGTGCATGGAAGTCCTACATCACTAATGAGATGAAAAAGGCCTAAATGGAGGGACCACATTTAGACCGCAGAAGGACAGATGATCCAGCAGAATAGGCCTCTTGAGCTGGAACCACCTTGTTAATTCCACTGCATTAATATTTCAAATGCAGCAGGTTAAAAGGAACATATACTTGCCAAAAACAACAACAGTTTGGCTTGAAGTCAAGACCTGTAACCTGCAGTGTGTTAAGTGCCAATGTTCTCGAAATACTTCCTGTTCTTATGAATAGAACCTACAAGTCAAGTGCTATCGTATAACCAGCATAAGAGGACATAAAAAACAAAGGTGTGAAATGCAGCATACCAGAATGATTGTGGGTTAATACATAAATACATACAGAGCCAAACCATCGCCCATAAAGTACCATTTCAATAATCAGTGCAAACATACTCCACAAAGATGGCTTGTATGTGGTGGTACAGGTGCTGCTACATTAAAAGCTCACAAGCTCCTTGAAGACTGACAGTGTTGGATATCCTGAGCTATTCCATGCCAAAGAGGGTTCTGTTTATTCAGATATATCATGTCCTGGGATCTGAACAAGTGTGTTCAGTCTTGTAGTATAGTGCTGAGTGCTGATTTTTTTTTTTTTTTTCAGTTGAATATGCACAGACTATTACCTTTTACTCAGGTTCTTCTTGTACTGGTGTGATAGTGCATTGCAGCTGCCTACCACCTTTGGTATTGCACTCGGCAGTAGTAAGAGGCCAAAAATTCATTTCAATACCATGAGCAAAAATAATAGAAAGCTTAAAATCTGGAATGCTGCAGACATCCCATGCTTGTGACCAGAACACAGTCTGGACGAAAATGATGAGCTGAGGGAAAGCGACTGGAACTGATCACTTGAGAAAACTGGAGATAAGTGATTCTTGAATGGATCTCATCCTCTCTTTGTGTTCAGGCTTCCCCGCTTTGGACACACTACTTAATTAGCCAGAAAGATTTTCCTGCTCTGTAGTGGAAGATTTGGATTCCTGTTGCTGCACCAATGGGTTGTCAAGTATTTATATAAAGTAGAAGAGAGTCAACAGGAGGGACTGGGCTGCCCACGCAACATAATGACCTACCATTGAGAGGCAGCAATGCTCTTGAGGCAGGAGAGAACTGAACCTTATAAAAGCAGGACAAAATCACCTCCTTCTCTCTGGATAATACAGCTCTTTAGCTTCTTTAGCTCAATATTTTTTTTTTCTCTGAAATGAGAAGGAAGATTTGACCCAAATTCACAAGCAGTTTCCAGGCAACTGAACTTTGCCAGAGCAAGTAACAAAGCTCCAGTACTCCCTGAGATGCTTTTTGCCATCCTGCTGTAAAAACTTAATGGAAACAAGGGACTGCAGCCCTACCATGAGGTGAGCTAAGGACAGCCACCTACTTCTGAAAGGCAGGGAGAAGAATTTTCTGTCATTGAGGAAACATTAAATACTTATCACCAAGATGTATTTTCCGCTCCAAAGGATAACAATACAGATCCTGAAAGTGATGCATATTTTTCCCCCCCACACTGCCAAGAATTTTGTTTCTAGTTCTGCTTGAATGGAATTACTTTTAATCCATTACACTATACTAGGATCTAAAAGATCCAATTATTATCCAGAAACTTCAATGCTGTAGAAGCTGTGGATCTGCGGCAATAAAATAAGCAGAGAACAGGAACCACCTTAACCTAACCAATTTTTTCAATACATGGCGCAGAAATAAGCGTTTTAAAGGCTTTTGAAAGAGAGCAATGAAGTATGTTTTTTTTTTTTTTCATTTTTTCTTTTACTTATTTATTTATTTTTTTTTAATGGAGCATTTTCCTAAAGCACAAGGAAGAGCCCAGGAAGTGGTCTGAGTATCTTTCAGTGTCTCTTCAAGCTTGAGCCTGACACTAACGGCTGGTCAGGGAGCCTTCACAAGAGGCCTAGAGAGGTACGTTAGTTCCAGAAGCATTTAGGGAATGGAGAGCCAATGAAGGACTGCAAAGAGAGAGATGATCTGACTGAGTACACAGATAGGAAAATGAGTCTCTCCCTCTGGCAACCATAAAGTAACGTTTTTCACCTCTAACCCGGCTAATAAACTACTGCAGAAAACCCAAACTGGCCTCCATTGCAGCCTCTGAACAGCTCAGAGAAAGCTGTGTTACAGCCACGTTCACAAATTGCTCTCCTTCATGGTGGGGCTGGCGGACCCCTGGTGATGGTCACTGTGGTTACTCAGCCTTGAGGACTGAGGAAGATCCCCAGGATTTCCAGCAGCACCTTTCCTGTTGGAAAGGGACCTCCGACTGCTGGCAAGGCAATGCTGAGATTATTTTCTGGAGATAAACCGGGTTAAACATCACAGCAGCAAGCAGAAGTGTTCTGAAATCTTAATGTCTTAAACTTCAACCAATTTATTTGTAACAGACTTGTATCCACTTCCAATTCTAGATAGAGCCATGTTAATTAGCCCTTGAGTTAAACAATGTGTCTAGTACTACGAGCTGTCATTTCCCTATTCTCCCTAGATACAAGTGTATGAAACCAGAGGTATTTCAGAGGATAGCTGCACCCCAGGTCTTTGAGTGTTCGCAGAAGTCCCCTGCATGAGCCTGTGCTTCCTCCTGCATCGAGACACCCAGCCAAGCAGCTCACTGCAAATCTGGGTAGGAGCATAAATAATGGATTCAGTTTAATTTGTTTGCCTCACTGTGTTTTTAATTATTGTTAATACCTCAGTCCCTAAACTATATTCTTGTCTTGGAGAACCACACATTTTGCGAGATGCACTAACCAGTACTCAGTGCAACTGTGCCCATAAACAAGGTATTTTAATGACTGCAGTTACCATTCACACTATTCCAATCATAAATCAAATCAAAGGGAAAAAAGAAAAACAAAGAAATGCATATCCTGATCAAAATCGGTGAATGGTCAGGCAGAAGAATGATACTGTATTTCTCATTTTGACCAATAAATACTGATTTTATTTTTCAATACAATGTCCAAAAATAGGATGATACACCATTATTACCATGAAAGCACTTCAAAAAAAAATATTTCCTCTAACTAGTTTTTTTACTTTAGGATTTGAATGAGCATTTTTCATGTTAATATAATTTTACACTTATTTTAATTCCAGTTGTTCTACTGGCCATGGTAAATTGCACCACGCTTAAGATGAATATCATCTACCGCTATGTAAGTTTGTACTTTGGTTGCCCACATCCATTCGGCATTCAGAAGAGCACAGGAAACGATCGTATCTGTCTTCAGTTAAGCATATGGCTATTTATTTCTTCTGCAGTCAGTATTTTCTTTATGGCCTCTCACACAAAGATGTGGGAAACAGTTAACATCCAGATTTGCAAGGCAAAACAACACAATATGACTACTGCCAAGTACTGCATGCTTCTGTATGTCACAGCGAGTGAACTTAATCACGGTTCATTAATCCCAAATCCAGTTTCTCATTCACATACCCAATAGTGTGGTATCAATCCATCCCTCGTAACTTCAATATGATGTTCTTAAATCAATGTGGGCTTTTTTTATATCAACATACCCTATAGTCCTCGCATTTTTCATGATATTTATAAATGGAAACACAACACATTATAATTAATCATTTCAAAAGCTAGTTTTAAAGAGAAATAAACTAGGATTACTAAATCTCTTCCCTGAGGATAGAGACAGCCTGATTAAGTGCTTCAAAAAGTTCCTTCTTGATATCTTTTGCAGAAAATGCCCCTGCTGTGTCTGCCCTCTGGTTATTAGTTTCACCTGTAAACATAGTCAGTGCCACTGCTGACTCCACTAAACATCTTCTCTGTACTTCAATCTGCATTTTATGTGAACTCTGGAGCTATTAGCCACTAATATCAACAGCATTGCACAGTCTAGGAACATTTATTGCTCCCCTGCTTAGTTTAATGTTTCTGCCTTAGTACCGTAATATTATTAATAGTCACCAAGTACAATAAAAGAAAATTAAGTGTTTATTTTGTTTAGGCTTTCGCCACTTCACCTGCAGCCTTTTTCCATTACATTTGCACATAAATGAGCATACACTACATTTTTTAGATGCAAATCAGGGTTTAACTCCCCTAATCATATTGTTCTATTTTCAGTCATCTTCCAGGCCACTTTATTTGTTATTTCAAATGGAGGTATATTACGGTAAATTTGTACGTATATATATTTTATATAAATGCATTGTATGCATTTGGTGGCCATTCGCCTAGCTAATAGACTACATTTGTACATTTTGCTTCTTTTAAAACAAATGTTTTGTAAAAAAAAGGTCTTCACTAGAGTTATGACATACTTTGCCAAACACTCTCACATGACACACATGCCAAAATAGCCCATTTGCTCTTTGATATGCCACTTTATTTTTCCCCTCAGTTTCACAGATATAAAACCAAAATTAAGGTTTTAATGCCTATTAGATAGGCATCAATACAGACATATTTCAGACTGATGTGACTGAGAACTGAAGACAGTTGCCTTTAAACCAACAAGGAAATTCTGCAGTGTCCACTTCCCAGAGAAACACTGGCCTCTGTACACAACGTGCGGTTAGACACTGAGCCAAGTAATAGCTGGCCACAAGGATAAAACCAAAGTGCTTCCCATGGCCATACACAATTATGTGTTAAGAATAGCATTAACCGCATTCTTTCCAAAGACCAGCTCGAGTACATATTGCCACTAGAGCAACTAGACTGCGGATAAAATTAAAGATTACGTGGTTAATGAGTATGTGAAATTGCAGCTGCCTCTCTGTGCCATGCGGTGGGTCCAGCCCACCCGGCTTTGCTGTGTTACAGCAGCCTGAGAGTCACCTGTAGGGAAAGGGGGATAAAATGGCATTTTCTGGGGCCTGCAGACTAACAGGGTTGAAATTTAACCGATCCCATAATCTTTTCAGTAGAGAGAAGTTAGTCATCTTCCCTGCCTAGATAATTCAGCTACGTGTGCGTTCCAGTTAGCACCTCCAGCCTTGCACAATCTTGTGCAATTGCAGTGCGAATTACCTAAACCACAAGTGATTTGGATTTGAAAGTGCAGATCCAGGGAGGCCTGATGGGCCCTCGTTTCCCAAACTCTCTCAGCCTGGCCTCCTGCCAGCCTGGCACAGTGATCCAGCATTTTTGGACTCCATCTCTGATTGAGCTCTCTCTGGTCAAAGCAGCTAACTGAAAGACAGTGGGTGGCTTACATTTTTCTCTGGACTGTCTCTAATTTGACAGCATTTTTACACTGTTCAGGGGCTTAGATTATATGGCAGGAGCTCTGGCCCCAAAGGAAGAGTATTAGATTCTCTGTTCTTTTGCTATGAAGCAACATTAATACCCCTGAATTCTACTCTCTGTGGACTAAAGATATGCTTTGAAATCTATGCATTTGTTGGGCCATACTCGTTTGTACATGTAACTAATTACAAAGTAATTAGTATTATCTCAATAAATCTAAACACAAACAAGAAAGGAAAGACATAACCATTTGTTATAGTGAAAAAGGGAATCAGCATTTTCTTATCATAAAACTCCAAGCAATCTTGTTTTCTTGTACATCAGTGTAATTAATCACTGTATTCAGCATTCATAGACAATAACACCTAGTATCTGCTTTGATGAGATAGAAACAAGCATATTATGAATCACTTCACATCCAGACCATCTTAATTGCTAAAATTACGGTCTTCATGTCTGCCTTTTCTGTGACAGCATTAACTCAATGAAATGACTGAAGTACCTGCATGCCTTGGCAGCCAGTTCAGCCTCTGCACTAACATGGCATTTGTCATTCCTATTATGAAGCCATACTCTTCCCTCATTTACAATTGCATTAAGCCAGAGAAGTCAATGGGGTGATGCAGGGCATAAACAAGGGCATAATCAAACTTATTACAGTGGACGACTGAAGGAGTGAAAAACACTTTCAAAATCAGTAATCACATCTAAATAAACCTCTTAACTGGACGGAGTGCAAAGAGAAATTTTACTTTTGTTTTTAACTGATAACAAAATAAAATTTGAAATAAACCCCCCTTATCAATTAATTGAGATTGCCTTCAATTAAATAAATACAAGTGACTAACCTTAGGGCTTTTCATTACCCAAGGTTCATCAGTTCTAATCATCCGACACTCAAACTCTCCGATGGCCATGTCAATGTAATTAAAGTTGCCNACTCTCCGATGCCATGTCAATGTAATTAAAGTTGCCAATTCTGCTGACGAAGTTCTTAGGTTACATGCACAGTTATCAGTGTAAGATAAGTAGTCTCGTGCCACACTGACCTCACAGCTACTGTCCTATCACATCAATGTCTCAACCAGTGACAGATTTTATTAATGAAATCAGTCTTCAGATATGCACTCATTCTTCACTTTTTGTTTGGAACCAGAAGTAGTCACGAGCTCATAATCCCACGCGATATTTTATCACAGTTAATAAAAACAATAGGAGTCCTAGCAGGATTAATCATCATCTTTAAGTAAAATAATAAAG
>VXAV01004112.1:585776-604609 GCA_013399715.1 Alectura lathami
AGGTTTTAATTTTCTGAGGGTAATTTGTTTGACCCCAGCTTACCAAATACACTCTCAACACAGTCTGCCATATGGATTGTGACAGTGGGCAGGAGAAGAGCCAAAGTGCAAGAAACCAACCCAGCAGCTGCTTGAGAGGGTCTTTCATATTGTCAGAATATCCACACATCAAGTATAGAGTTCTCATCACTTCAGGATTACATTCCAGTTAAATCATATATTCGCTGCCCACAAAATGAGCATAAATTAATTTTAAAAGTACTTAATACTATCTACTAGAAGAATCAAAAAGCATTTGACAAGCTACTATGCAGCTGAAGACATTCAAGCAAGTGCCAGACATCACACACAGGAACAGCTCCATTGACTTCCATTGGGCTGCCCACCTGAGTAAAATTACCTCCACATGCTGCAGATCACAGATCTTGAGGTTCTTGCTCCTGAAACCGCCCTGGCCCCAGCCATGCCCCTACCTTTGCAATGAAAGGAGCAGACGTGGCTTGGTGAAAGTTAAAGCACAGCTCTGGGAGACATTTCACTCTAGCCAAGTTTTTCCTCTTCCAGAATCGTTACAGGATGTTTAGGAACATGTTTCCAAGAAGGTGTAACCCCTTTCTTACTTACATTCAGCATTGTTTGATTTGTCTTTTTTTGTATACATCAAGAAGAAAAGAATCAGAGGAAATTCCTTAGAGTATATGACAAAAACAACTTACAGCAATGTGACTTATGACAAAATGCAGCCTGTCTTTCACATGCCAGGTAAGGAAAGAGCAGCCAAACTGGTCAGAGCAAGGGTTCTGCCAGTGGCCAGCAGATGTCAAAGGAAGAACATAGGACGACAGAAAGCATAAACCCTTACATTCATGGGACGCTTTCAGAAAGTTCCGGTCTCAATTGTTTCTTTCATAGTTCCTTAATTCAATTTTGTTTTTAGACTGCTTCTGAATATGGAGATGACATTTTCATTAAACTATCTCTAGTAAGTACAGTGCCTCATTCGTGAACATTAGGACTCAGGTCACATCCTGAATATATTGAATCTAGTCACCAGTCCCTATAGTAAAGGTAATATTTAAAAATTAAAATATGCCTGGAGAATAAATACTTCCACTGATCTCTTGTTTTCACACATTCAGAAGCAGAAAGAAAGTGACCTAAGAACTTTGAGGGTCTGATTTTTGTCTCTTGGGTTTTGCCACTGAAATCTCTCAGTGGGCATTAGAATTATTAACTCCCAAGTATGTCCTGGCTTTATGACTGTATACCCTAAGCAGTTATGAGTAGTTGTAGGTCATTGTCTCGCTGCTCTGCTTATCACTAACTACAAATTAGTATTACTAATACTTATTTGCTTCTATCTTAGAATTGCTGCTGAGCAGTCAAACTCATACTGAAAATTTACATTAGTACTTGAACTAGCCAAGAGTAAACAGAAAACTGAAAGCAGGCATTGGTTTTGTCTTTTTTTTCTCACCAACAAATTACCTCAGTTACTACATAGACATCTATCTATGCTAGCTCAGGGCTGCATCTGCTTATGGCTTAGCTTACAATTAATAACTTTATGTGTTCTTTGATGGAGAGCCAATTCTGTTCAAAATAATATCTGTACAACTATGCTGGAGTCAGTAAAGCCTTGAATTTGAAGACTTAGAACCATGTTTTTTTATGTACTGCAAATAGGCTGGCTGATGTCAATGAGAAAAGGCACAGTGAATAAGAAGTGAAACATATGAAAGTTTGTAGGAGGAGGACCTATGGAAACACCACTCAGCTCATAGATTTTTGGTGTTTGCTATAGATGTACATTCCCACATGCATTTCAAGAACATTTGACACTTTGTAAACCACATTGCTCTAAAAGAGAACGTAAAAGCTACACTTTAGTTTAAGGCTGCAGTAAAACTGCCTCATGTAATTGGTTCTGTGCACTCCAGGAGTTGGACTGGATGGTCCTGTGGGTTCCTTCCAGTTTGGACATTCTCTGTGACAGCAACTGACCTCCTACACCACGCATGGTTTCAAGCCATACTCTCCCACAAGGGTGTATGTATATCTGTTCAGCCTGAACACTGGACAAGAGCTGCCCATGAAGTGTGTTCTGACAGAAATGACCAAGATGTTCAGTGAGCTACCTGAAGAAGTACATGGCAAATTCAAGAATGGAAGCCTGATCTCAAAATACAGCCTCACTTTTTCTCACATGACTACCACACTGATGCACATTGCAAACACAGTGGAAACCTCTGGAGTCATCCCGCTTCCCTGAAGTTCTGTCATCCTTAGCTGGGCTGTCAGAGTGTGCTTGGTAGCAATGCAACAGGTGGCATTTGACAACAATGACAGAAAATTAGCAGCTATTAGAGCGCAATACTGGTTTAAATAATCTCAATTCTCACCACCGTTTCTTCCTGCAACCCATAACTGAAGGCAAATTCTGGTGAATCTACTCAATCCCTGTTCAATACACACTCACCCTCCAACGTTCCCGGGAGTTTCTTCTGAAAAGGACTGAGCAACAACATCAGTTTTTGGCCCAAAGTCAGCTGGAAACAAGCCACAACTGAGACGCAGTTGGCCCTCAGGATATGCTTCCAAAGACCCTGACAGACTTAGAACTAAATTTTAATTATCCCTATTCAGCTTGATTTATACTAATTTTCAATATCTGTGGTTTGAAATAACACATTTTACAACACAATCAGTTAGACAAAATATTTTCCTAATGACTAAAGGGAGGAAGAGTGTGCAGTGGGTCCAAGTACTATATTATCAATCTTATTTATTATTTTTTTAAACCATAAAACGCTAACATTTCAGGAGACAATGATCTGAAATTGGGGTGAAAGGCTGAAGAATACTGTTTTTCTGGTTTTGCGAGAGTCAGATTTAGGAGTCTAATCCTGCAGACATGTTACCAGCTGAGGCACCAAGGGTTCACAGAGATAATGGTATTAGAAACACACGGAAATTTTCATAAAAATGAAAAAAATGAAAAAAGAGTTCATAGAACCATAACAATTTTACTTGTCAATTATTTTTTTTAAATAATTCTGGTGTGCGAAGAGTTGGTAATTCACTAATCGGGACAAAGATTCCTGGGATGCTGTTCTCAGCAAGTAAGCCCACTACCTGTTTGTACCCACAGCAAGTCCGTTAGAATATTCAACTCATTTCATTCCTATAGACTTGCACAGAAAACATCACTTTAAACATCAAGCATTCAAGTTTGTCTGGGTCTGGTAACCTTCTCAAATAAATGACTGCCATGACTAATAGGATACCAGGCAGAACAAGAAACAAACTCTTTCTCAGCTGGTGTCACCATTTCTTGCCTTCAAGCAATGGCCACTCGCAGAACTCCAGGCTCTAGCTGTGGTTGTGCCATGAATTTTTTATATCAATACTTCAAGTTACTCAGAAGTGATCTGCTTTCTTGCTTTGAATAATTTACAAATAAATTACTGCACATGGTGGTAAAAAAATAAAGAAGAGGGGTAGATTAAAAATATAAGAGCAACTCAATTTGTGTGAAGTAAGAACTGCTAAGCTATTGTGAAACATAGATTCCAATAATGTTGGTGAAGGAGCAACTGGAGGCCATAAACCACAGCAATACTGCAGTTACTGCCCCTGCTCTGAGTAAAGGGCACACCACAACCAAACCCCACCACTTGAAACTACTCTATCAGCAGGTCAGTTTAAGAGATGGTGTGCAGAAGAGCTGTATCCTTAACGATCCTTTCCCTTCAATTTCTGCATAAAATGGATAAAACTAATATACTATTCTTTTTCTATTTTTTTATTTTTTATTTTGAGGTGGGATTTCTTGATTTTTTTTTTTTTTTTTTTTTTTTTTTAAGGATGGGCAAGTTTTTAAAAACTCACTCNGGCAGAGTAGGACAAGTTTTAGAAATGCACTCTGGAATTGTTTCTGTCATGGTCCGTAAATTCCCAGCCGTAGCTTGATTTGTTCTTACCTGCAGTCATGCCAAAAATATACAGTAGGCTTGCATGATTTTGTTCACTTTTTAAAGATAGCTTTCTGTTACAACTTCCTAATAAATTACTTGTTTCTCATGATCTCAGTTGAATGAAACATTTTGCTTCATGCCTCAAATCTTGCCTCACTTACAATCATTGTTCATTTGGGCTATAAATAAATAAAATTACAGTTGCCTTTCTTTTAAATAACTAATGTGGGCAAAACTTGTCCATCCTGAGTCCCATACACAATGGAAAAAAAGAGTACTTTCTAGTTTTTCTGCATTTTACCTCCTGAAACACACAATCAATAAGCCACTGGGCTTCCTCACACACGTTCATTGCTCATTCGCAAAGACAAGCCCAGAAACTCCACATAGCATCTCTAATATAGTAAATTAAACTTATTGACCAACTCATACCCTGCCCTGGAGCAAATTTTCTCCTTGAAGAATTACAGCACATTGTTCTATAACAACATTCTTCTCTTCTCACCCAGGCAGCAGAAACATGAGAAGGTGAAGAAAACCTCTGTGGGAACTCACCCTGAGGAGGGGGAAGTCTGCAGCTCGGCTCAGCTACAGACTTAGCAGGAGTCTGATTCTCTGCCTCTCAGAGTGACACAGCTTTAAAATGCTTTTTGACAGCCTCTTCAAAAGTTAGGACATCAGCTACCTTCCATGTATATTGGCAGCTCTGATGGGCTCTGCAGAGGCCTCAAGTAATTCTGCATGGAACCTGTCTTTCCAGAGAGCAGGAAGAAACTGTGCCCATGATTACTGATCTTGAGCACAGACACTTGCACATCCTCATGAACCAAAAAAATCCTCCCAGTTTCTGGTCTGCTAGCTAAAGCAAGGGAATGAACATGGAAGACTTAAACAAAAAATCAAGGATACAGAAAGAACTGTTGTTCTCAAGGAAGAAGTCTATGATAGCAAAAAAGTATCAAAACATCATTGAATAATGAAATTTCATGAGGTATTTTGGGGAAAAGATTCAGTGGGGCTTTAGGAGGCTGTAGGTAGGGGAAGATGCACTCTGTGCTCCCTAGCCTGTGTGATCTTATGCTAGGACAGCAAGGCAGGGTCCTACCCCAGCATAAGCCTTCCCTCTGCTGGACGTCACAGTATTTGCTGCTTGTTTGCTCACCTGGAGGAAAGGCCTCTTTGCTGCCTCTTCCAGAGCCAACAGACCTCATCGCTGCCAGAGCCCTGCTCCAGTGAAGTGCTGGGGGCAGGAAGAAAGGCAAAGCACCAGCTTTCCATGGCAGGCATGCAGGCAATATCCCCCAGTTCTGGGACAAGGTCAGCTGTGCAGGTCTGGATTACCTGCTCTGTGAAGGTAATGGTAGGATTAACACCTGATAATTTTGCTGCCAGTTGATATTGTATATTTCTAGGACTGTGATAATACCATGAAACCTGCATATCACCCATTATTGTAGCGAAGCTTTGTGAGAATTCTCTTTTAAAATAGGTTTCTATAGAATGTTGTATCTTTAATGGTATATGCTCACATCCAAGGTTCACTAATTCAACATACAATTTATTCATTTGCAAAAATGATACTCCATGAAGCTACCATGTGAATAGAAATAACATTTCATAAGAAGCAGACTCCACAGGGAGGAGAATAAGTAGCAGATGGTTTACGTTCATTTGATAAATTTATGAAATTGTAGGCTTGACTGAAAAGAAATCTAAGAAAGAAAAATCTATTTGGAGAACAAATGTTGCCTTCCTATAGCTGTTTATCAATACCAACAAGACAGATAAACGATGTAGAGTTTAAATCTTCAGCTGCTTAACATTTCCCAGGCCAAGGTGGTGTTATAACAGCCCAGTGATCTCAGGATCTGTCTCCAGAGTTGAGAAAAAAGTTAAGTTTGCCTGCAAGTTCAAATAATCTTTCAACCAAACCATTATTCCTCTTCCATGGACAATAATGAGCTTTTTCCACCACAATTTTCTAGTGTAAGAGTAAGAGAGAGATTACTGCATTCAGCTTTCAATTCTGTAGCACAAATAGTAGGAAATGACAAAACCTATATCAGAAATTACCACAGCACAGCAGCTTTCCTCAGGCACATAGGATGGATCTTCAGCAACGACCCTGCCCAAAGCTAGGATTGGAATCCCCTGACACTGAATTCACAGAAATTGCACTCAAGTGCAGAATCTTTTGATCGAATGGGAGGAAAAATCTTCAGACTTCTTTATTTCATTAGGAAAAACAATCTAAAAACAACTGAGTCAAAAGGAGAGGAACAACTTCTGGTGATTTGAACGGAGGTGAGCTGTGTCTTGTGGAAGTCCATGCAGTGTGTGCTGTGCTGACAGTGTAATCATTTACAAAGAGCACAAATGCCACAGGAGGTGGGGTTTCGGGAGCAGCTTCACCCTAACACACAGCATCCTTTCTTCATTCCTTTCTGTTTCATTAAGGAAGTATCTCACTATGGGGCTCTATGGGTTTTCCTAACTACAGATAAGAACCTGATGAGTTCTCATACACCCCACTGCAAAGCCTTCCACAGCATTTAAGGGCTCCATGTTTTTTTTTTTTTTGAGGGAGTAATAGTCATGGAAGTAGTCAACATCATGACTCCTGCCATGAGCCCGCAAATCACTCAGACAACTTCTTAGCAAGAGAAAGGCAGCATGCCATCGCAACAGCATGTGTGTGCACACACACGTGCACAAGACTTCTTTTGGCCCCGAAGTACCTAGCCCAGATTTAAACTCTCGGGCTATTGGCTTGGCATCAGGCTGCCAGTTGTACAGCCTCAGATGGCAGCCTACATTTTTCTGCTAACTCAGTGCCTTCTGTTTCTAAGCAGTGGATGTTGGATCTTTATGGGAGTTAAGAATCACTGGATGCACATCAGGAGCCTTTTAAAGGACCTTCAGGAGAGGGAAACATAAACAAGGACAAAAAATAAATCAGATGGATTTAAGTTTGATTCAAAACTCAGTTTCACTCAATTCATCTTTTTCCTGTTTTCAACAGATTTACATCCTATAAATTCATTAAATGTAATTGTAAAAATTTTCAGCACAAATATGAAGTGATAGAAGTTATACTAAATTAGTTTTAAAAGTTATATTAAATAAATTGGGAGGGTCAAGATGAGCATGTATGATTCTACAGTCCCTTCAAGGGCCATGGTAAGAACTTTTTGTTACTCTCCTCTTTCACAAAGCTATATTTATTAGCCATACTGGTGTCTGGAAAAACAGCGTAATGAGGAGAGAGAAGCATGCAAGGAAGAGCATCTTCCTGGCATATCCTCCACCTTCTGTGCATTGAATCCTACTTGAAAGAAACAGATTAGTTATTGCCAAAACAGCTTTTCTGAGCCCCAGCAGCTCCTGACTCACAGTTCTTGTCTGTACGAATATGAAAGGCAGAACGTCCAGACACAGCTGGGATGGTGTTCTCTGTATCGGGACTATCACTAGCACAGGGCAGTGACAGCTGAAGCTAGCCAGTCCCACAGACACCAAGATTTCCCTTCATTTGCTCCCATTCCCCCTCTCTGTACCTCTTATGTCCTTGCTGCTGACAGTGGGAAACCCACAGGGATGCAAGGAACCCAGCAGCCACACAGATACATCCCACAGTCTTGGGATGCCAGCCCTACGAGAGCGCAGGGATTGTAAAAGCTGAGAGAATTCCCAGTCTGTCAGTTCTAAGCCTCTTTCAGTACAGACTGTAGCATATGGTGCATGAAGGATACCAGAAATGACCCTGCTGCATATTTTCCTCAGTATGCAGCGTACAGTGAATCACACTTACCATACACACAGGAACAGATCAGGAGAGTGGCACCGTGCACCACACTTCCATCTGATTTTCATTTCAATCTTAGATGCTCAATACTTAAGTGTAACACACAGGCTTTATTCATGAGTTCTTTTCAGACAAGACAGTGTCTAAGATTTGGTGCCCAAACTACTATTTTCACGAGTAAAACTTTGCACTTCCATGAGTACCTTTTATGTATATGAGACCTTTAACCAAGATTTGTGCTTTGCCCTTTGCTGAGTGATTTCTGAGACAGCACAAGCACTGACTGCTGAGTGGAGGAGAATCCAAAAATTTTAACTTCAGCTTTCATCTTTCCTAACCTTATACAATCACTACAGTCATGTCTCACTTGGTAGCAGTTGACTATAAATGTTTTTGCCTACCTAGAGGGCAAAAAAAAAGAAGCAGAAGACAGAATATAGCATTTCAAAAGAAATATTACAGCCATTAGTTCCACAAACACACTGTGCCTAACGCAGAGCAAATTCTGCCCTCAAAAAATGATGTGTCACTTACAGTTATGTGCATGTGTGTACATACAAAAAGTGAAGGGAACAGACAGAAATGAGAGGACAGTCTAGCCCCTGAATTTCATAAAGCAGGGTATGCCTCAGGTGTATGAATGCTGTGGAGATCTATTAGACTGATATCTTTGTTTAACAAGACTTAGAGTGTTTTGCGATTGGAGTTCATCAACAAAATGAATTATTTTACAGAAAAAGTTGTTGGGGGGTGCACTGCTTCTTAATTTTATTTCAGATTGCTTCTATCAGCTTTAGCTGTCAACATTGTTTTAAATAAAGCAGGCAAGCATGAGATCTGGACCAATTTTATCCTACATCATATGATAAAAAATGTATAACTTTAAAATAGCTAACACAAATCTGGCACGATATTCATACACTGCAATTTCATTCAAATATGATTCACAGATCCTTGTGAGTTAAGTATTACCATCTCTGTGATATGGAAAGAGTAGCTAGAAAGTCACTGTCAGAATTATCTCCTAGCTTATGTTTCTGTGCACACCTCACCCAGGTCCTATAGCTCCTCCTTAAATGAATCTCTCAGCATATGTTCACAGCATTAATGCCAGTTCTTCCAGGAAAAAGTAATTTTTGTGTGGTTGTTAGTGGCACAACCTAAGATAGCCCCCAGTGGATGCAAATACTGCAGAGCTGAGCAAGAAATATCTATCCACACAACAGGTCATCTTTTTCTTTTTCTTATTTCAGCTATAAATTCCACTCTGAGAGATTTTCCAGATTAAAAAATAATAATATGATACATTCCAGCAAGAAATTTACTTATGTTTAACTGGCATGTTACAATGGATTCTTAAAAAAAAATAATTAAAAAAAAAATAGAATGATTATCCCTTTTATTCTGCTGGATATATAGTGATAAAGACATCTGTCTTGGACTCATCACATGATCTGCATTGCTCAGGACTGCCCTGGAAAACAATTTCTTGACCAGTTTCCCGTGACTTCTTTAGAATGTTTCTCTCTCTTGGAAAATCCATACCTAAAAAGCCAGCTGTGGGTTGCCCCCATTTTTTCCACTTCAGTTTTCTCATAATGTGGAAAACATGAGGCAACACGCTAGCCTGTTTCAAATGTCCCACTTTCCTTCTTTCCTTTCTTTTATTCATAGCAGCTCACCTTGGCCTTTGACAGATCAGTCTGAAAATTGCACTGGAATCTAAAAGCGCAAGAACAAGCAACACATGGCAAAGATAAAACAAATAGCTCTAAAAATTGCTGGAGGACCAGAACAGTGCTGATAGAGTAGTGAATCAAAAGCCACACCTCCTTTAAGGCTTCACTGTGACAGTCCTGCACTGAAGGCAGGAGAAAACTCAGATGAGTCGCACCGTGTTACAACATTTGTCATAAATCAATGCTATTAATGCAAGCAGGCAAGATAAGTCACTATCTGATGCGCTAGTCAAGAGAGAACAGGAATAGACAGATTTTCTACAAACCAGTTGAACACAAAATAAACACAAAGCATCTTTGTTCTTTGAAGCAGCCCTCTTATTGGGGAAAAAAAAATCACTATTCACATATTTTTAGAAATTCTTATTTTGAAATTAATGTTTTGAATACAGACTTTTCCTCCAGCCTAAAGGTCAAAGGAATTCTAAGCTGGCACGTTTCTTATTAGGAGCAGAACCGCTCTTCCCTCCGCCCCCAAAGGCAGGGGAAGGAGAGGAGCTCAAGGCAATCGGCTGCTGCATTAGGAGGCAGTGACACTCTTCTGCCAGGGCTGCTCCTGAACAACTCCTGCTTCTCTTGGGATTTTCTGCACACTGCTTCCAGCTGCTCTTCATGCCCTGCCTCTAAGGGCGGTGATGAAAGCTCACCCATGTGTCAAACCATTGGTAGTGACTTCTGCCCGTGAAATAAGCGACACACCATAATGATACCCTGTCCTCCAGAGCACTCACACAAGATTGCAATGCACTTCAGGAAAGGTACAGCCTCAAGCTGCTAGTGATGGAATTGGCGTTCAGCACCAGCCATTGTGAAAGCAGAGCCATTAGTGGAAGAAGCCACTTACTGAAGTTACGCCAGGCCTTGCTTCCCCTGGTTGTCTGCTTACAAAGAAGAATAAACTGCTGCAAACTTCTTTTCCCTCTGAGAAACAAACAAGTGACGTCATTTCTTCACAGCATTACGGAGCTGAATAGCAAGGAGAGGTGCTACCAGGGCATGACATGGGAATGCGGTTCCTGATCCTTAACCGTATAGAACTTCAGAAGCACTAGATTTCATAGGCAGCAGGGCCAGCATTACCTTCAGTTTGACCTCCTGCATAATGAAGGCCACAGAACTTCATCCAGTAAATCAGGCAGTGGAGGGAATTAATAAGGGATATTTGATTCTGCCTGCTAGAGCAGCTCTTGAGACTGCTGAGGCAGTAGTAAGGTTAACAGGAGGGTAAGGTTATCTGTTTGCTGCTCCATTCCAGGCAGTAAAAGCCAGGTTAACCCAAATATTAAACTGTCAAGTATGAAAATATATGTATAAGCCTTTATCCTTTCATTTACTCGTTTACCTAGTTCTCCAAGCTGTATCTACAAGCACAGACCTATGACCCTAACGCCTTGTCCAGCTATACAGCAGACCTTGCTGAAACCTAGCCACAGTCCAGCCTGACCCTGCTGCCCTCACCAAGGAGATGAGTTGATTTGTTTTACCATCTCCCTTCTAATACACACCTTTCTGCGGTGTATTTGATATTTCTTGCACACACATATGCCAGGAAGTCCTTCAGCAATTCGCAGTTGGCTGGAATCATATAAGCAGCTTTGGCAGGGCTGTGAGGTCTGACCAGAGATGTCAGGCATCTCTAATACAACTTGGGCTGCTTGTGGGCAAATTGCAAAAGCGTACAGATGTTAATATCTCAGTTCGGTAATGTTGAATCAGGGCTTAGCCTCGTACAGAGACAAAGGGCATCTGCCCTATGAATCTAGTTTTGTAATCTGAATTATTTTAACTCCTAAGATTGTTAGGGAATTTTGAACTGATAGGATATGCAAGATCGGTGCCTGAAAGTAGACCTTGTGTTTAATGTTATTGCCATGTCTGATTGGAAATGCGGCTTGTAGAGAAGCCTTTATCAAAGGCAGAGTTGTGAGGCTTGACCCAACACCCCTCCGTTCTCCAGGGTAGCACATGTTGCCCATGTGTGGTGAACAAAATGTAACTCTGTGTTATTCACAGTTGCAGAAAGAGCAAAAGATTAAAAAAATATTGCCAAGGACACACCACATACTGCCTTTTTCTTACTGCTATTTTCCAGTTCTGTAGTAACTTTCAAGATGGTAAGGGCAAAATTCACAATACAAGAATTTTACTCTCATGATACTCTATTGGAATTATGACAAATAAACATCAGTCTCTCTCCTGGATGGACTTGGACCCTACTTTAACCATGTTGACCTCATTTTGGCAGCAACAATTTCCATTATTGACAACATGACAGAAGTCTCCATTCATCTCACCAATTTTGGTTTAATTATAGCCATTCTGAATCCAAAGACTAATTTCCAGCAAGCATTCCTTTACATCAGCTATAGTACATTAACACATATGTGTAATGAAAAAGTTTCCAATCTAACCCTAAGTCTAACCCATCTCATATACTTATTTATCATTAGAGAAAAACTATTCTAAAGTATTGTACCTGTCACATACACTTTGTCAAAATATTTGGTTTAAAATACAAGTGATTACAGACTCCCATTATGACTGCAATTTCTCTTTCTGCATTTTCATCTTTTGTGAAGCTGAAGGGACATTTTTTTGTAGGAAGGACACTCATTACATTTTTGAACAAACAGAATTCATTCAATGACAGGTTTATTCCTTGTTTGCCTCTGAAATATTTGCTACAATGGGCATCATAGCAAATTGCAAGAAACTGAAATATCAAATATATTTTGAATTGCATTATATGGAATTCTACAGCTGGAGTGATATTTGATGAAACAATATTTTCAGCTCACATTGTCACATCCAAGAAGGATGTTTGGGTCACTAGCGAAAGCTGGATCTTATTTGTTTTCTGACAATATTTTTAGTTGACTAAAGAAAGGTTTGAATCTTCTTGACATCATAATTTCATTGTATTCCAAGATCTGCACAGAACTGAATAACTCTGCTTGCTTGAGCTGCCAATGTTATTACTTTAAAAGTTTACAGAAGCAAGGAGTGCACTGTAAATTTGACATTCCTCTAGGATATAGAAATGTCGCATTTAAACATATCCCTCAAAATGCTTTTTCAAAATGCCAGGATTAGGGGCAAAGGTCATGTTTTTTACATTATTTATAGTCAAGTTGCTCAGATTACTTATGGAAAAAGCAGACATGAGACTTATTATACCCACAACCACCCATCACTCAGATATATGTTATGGTGAAATGATAAGACCAGCTCCACTGGGGGGAATGAACTGAGATGAGAAATGCTGGGTTCTGCATGTGGCAGCATTTCAGCCTGCAAACTCCCCAGGCATGGAGAGCTCAGATCTAAGGTCTCTCCCCAAGTACTATGTTCTCCTCCCCAAAGCAGGGATGGACTGCAGCTTGTGGAAGCACCAAATCAAGGAACTGAGAATACTAACTTGAAACAAACAGGAGATTTCAAGAGAAATTGTCGTCTTCGAGAAGTTAATTCTGTTTTCTTCTAGAAAACAAAACTTCTTAGCTGACTCTGGAGTATGAAAAACGAAAATTCTGAATGGTCTGTCCCTGTACTTTAATACAGCATATTTTATCCTATAACTTCCTCAGCATTCCTTAAAACTGATTTCAACCTAAGCAGCACCGCTAGATAAGCTCTTGAGAAGTACCAACAAAACACGTTAATTTAATGCTACACTAACCAGTGTAATGTCAAAGCAATGATTCACATTTAAATATACTTTTCCCTCCTTTGGATCCTTCCTTACCCATCAAAGGCAGGCCTCAGTAAATGAACTTGTTATGTGAATTGCTTAGACAACCACCTGCATTTAGAAGTTGCAGATGAGCAAATCCTCTCCCCCACAGTCTCTGCAGTGATTTGCAAAGCTGAGCTTGTGTAGCAGCAGGTCACCCCTCAGAAAGAGCCACAAGCTCTAAGGCAGCTCAGGGTGCCAAACAGCAGCAACATGTTTGGAGAGGAGAGCTGAAGGCAGTGCTTAGATCCAAAAAAGCAGGCACTGAGCTGGGGATGTTTAACTGGGGATAGGCAAGTCAAACTCTATTCAAAGTCACAGAATAACAAATTGTAACAGTATCTGACTTGAAAGGATTTTTTTCACATTATTTTGTTCTGGAACTTGTAATAACCTGACATTTCTTAAAATAAAAAATTGAAGTACAAAGAGTCCAATTAACTAATCCTGAGACTATGAAACAAGCCAGGTGCTGCAAGAAAATTCAAATTAACACTCATCTCAAGCTTCAAATCAAGTGTCAGTTTGCTCCTTTTTATTTTAATTTATTGTAGTCAACATTAGTTAAAGCTGGAGACATTTGTTCTCTTGCTAATGATATACACATAACTCCCACTTACATCCCCCTGTTCCTTCCAATTAAGAACTTCTTCAGAACATTTCAGCTAGAAGGCTTATCTGGCACAGATTATTCACTGTATCATATGGATCCAGGTTCTTATGTCTGCAAGCTCTTTAGAGCAGCAATTTGTTCTTTGTTTAGCATATTTTGTGGCGTACAGTGCTAAATAAGCTTAGGGAGCTCTATTCACTGAGGCATGTTTGTGCTCAGTGGATTCGGCGCTGCCTTGTGCTTTGTTGTTCCAGTCCGTGCAAAACCTTCCCTCAATGCCATGAATAAAATCCAGGCTGCCTGTAAGTAGATCTGTTTCTTAAGGAAATCTTCAGACTAAACACACAAAAATTAGTGGTTCTTAGAAGCACTGTAGGTGGAAATATAGCACGCATTGTATTATATTGCTATTCCTTCAGCATGTAAAATGAGCACCAGCTCACTGCTTATCTTCTCTGCACAGCTAACTGCCTTCCTCTCCACACGCTTTTGATACATCTTGCATGCACCCTGGGTACATTTAACACCAACTGAGTAACAAAACAACTCCAGCTCCTTGACTCGTTAAATTCAACACAGCTCATCCAAGTTAACCGCGTCATTGTTGTATTACTTCCTTACTTTCAGCCTTATTGAAATAAACTTGGAGAAGTACAAATGCAGGACATGACTCCTCTAAGTATGGAACAGGCTCCTGCCATCGATGCTGAGCAGGGAACACGCAGTATTTTATAACATCTGTTTAGCACAGACACCAGAGGGACCAGACAGACCCAGTGGCTGCAGCTCATGGTCTTGAAGTTCTTCTCTGATAGAACACCAGACATTTGGGGCTTTGAAAGTCCTACATCCTCCATGTGGAAGAAATGCTCTCCTCTGAGAAAATGTAGGATATGTTTTCAGTTTTATTTAAATAAAGCTTTCTCACCACTCTCATTGTTACGGGAACTGTAAATGGGTAGTTAGTACTTTCCAGTCTTTATAGGCTTTCCCTGAAGGAGAGGGAAATTCAGCATAACATATCTTACATGGTGGGTGGCACTCGTACTCCTGAATCACACATCAGAGACTGAGCAAGGGATGTTTGATAAGATGCCATAAGTTGTTAGCAGGGACTGTGCTGCCAATATTCGTGCTCTCAGCTGACAGATACAGGAGAGGACTTGTTATCCATGCAGGTTATAAAACACTTGAACCCAGACAGAATCCTGAGGATAGCTGGAAGGATACTTAAACTGAACACTTGATTTCTGAAGCTGCTATACAACCTGAGCAATCAATTCAAACACTGAAAAAGGCTCAAGTGCTTAAGCTATCAACACTTCTTTCTCTGACAGAAACACATGAAAAACAGAGACAACAGTATGCTGATGAGATTTCCACTGAGGAACAAAAGCAATTTCACTGAGCTAGAGGGCCAGGCTCCTACTTTCACTCAGAACAGCATAAATCTGTGGAAACTTCACCAGACTGTCCTTCAAGAAACAGCATCACGTCGTAAACAGCCTTAGCCACAGAAAATATTTCAGGTTCTAGTCTCTTGACCTGATTTTAGTCACACTTGCTTGACTGCTAAGCTCTTAATTCCAGCTGATACTAGGTTAGTAGAAACAGAAATAGCTTGATAATCGTCAGTGTCGGTTTGTATCAGATAAGGGCATGGTCCATTGGCTTTCTTAAAATGATTCTCAATTTACTCCAAGGCTGATAGGGGTGAAATGAGGCCTTTTCTCTCCATTACATTGGAGTTTCAAGCTGCAAGCCTAATTTTGAAAAGGAGGCTGACAGAAATGTTCTTCTGTAATACATAGATTAGCAAGGCAGAAAGTGTGCCAGTTGGCATTATCCTTTACTGCCTTTCCCTCTTTCTGCATGTCTTCATCTACCATATCATTTATCCTACCCTTTACATAAACAAGAGCTGGTTCAGTTTGCGTATTTAACCTCACAATTGCTTTTGCTGTCCAAAATGACATTAGAAGTGATTTTAAACATATGTATTTTCATATGTTTAAACATATATTTTTTCATATGTTTATATGTTCTCTATCTTGCCTGTGGAGATCGATATTCTCCTAAAATTTTACATATTACTGTATATGAATGAAAATAAGAGCTAGTTCAAGGCCCAAAAAGTGTGCTTAGGACTTTGTATTTTAATAAGCATAACAGGCAATGATAAAAATACCTACCAGTCTCTAGTCCTCAAGGAAGAAAAGGATGAAAATTATGAACAGACAGTCAAAACAACAAAAATGAGATAGAAAGCTTCCCCCTGTTTATTTTCAACAACATTTGATATTTTTTCTGCTACTTTCCAATATGGTATGTACCTGTTTTGAAACTGGAGACCGGTATCACCAAACTTATTCCATGCCCACCGACCTCTGGTGCAGAACCTTTTCCTAACCCCCAGCCTGACCCTCCCCTGATGCAGCTCCATGCCGTTCCCTCGGGTCCTGTCGCTGTCCCCAGAGAGCAGTGATCAGTGCCTGCCCCTCCGCTCCCCTGGGAGGGAGCTGTAGGCTGCCATGAGGCCTCCCCTCAGCCTCCCCTGCTCTGAGCTGAACAAACCAAGGGCCCTCAGCTGCTCCTCATACATCTTGCCCTCCAGACCCTTCCCCATTTTTGTAGCCCTCCTTTGGATGCTCTATAACAGTTTTATCTCCTTACATTGTGGCATGCAGAACTGCATAGGGCACTCAAGGTAAGACAAAGTACACCACAGAACAGCATCATTAACTCAGCTGATTAAACATCACACCTCCAGGCTGCAGGCCATCACTGAAACAAACACCAGCAGCTAGTTTTACAGAAGGATAGGACACAAGATTGTTATGATACCTGTAGCACCAAAGTAAGTCAAGGTTCACTCCAAGGTAGGAGTTTTCAAATGCTCCTCCCTGAGCTGCATGCAACAGGCACATTCAGAGCAGTGCACTGAACAGCAGATCTGATGGCATGGCTACACAAGCCCCACAACTATGCTAACCAAATTGTCAGTGCAAAAGCGCTAAAAGTAGAGCTGGCACTGTGAGCGGACGCCTACAGACAAATGTGTTGAGAGGAAATTTGAACTGGTTTGGAAAGCAAGCAGTATAAATTTAGGATCAAAGATTTAACATATGCGTGTTAGGGTATAAAACTCAGAGGCACAGAGGTAAGTACAGTAATGTAGAGCATTTCACACATAATTGCGATCATAAATAGCTCTATATCTGGTTGTTGTCATTTTTAAAATCTCACCTTTTTCTGGCTGTGTTACATTACTAAAGCACAGGGATTTCAAATTCATCAAGACTATCCTGATCTCAGGCTCAGGTTGGTAAAACTCCCTTCAACAGAAGCCCATATATGTGGTGACTCTGTGGACATGGACAGTAAGAAAAGCACAGCCTGTGCAGGACTTCGCATTTCATTGCCTAAAACTGGTCCTGCCCAGCTGCATGGACTTGTGAGGAACACTGTCCTCGTCCCAAATGCCAGCAGCAGACAAGTCAGCATCCTTCTTAGAAAGGCCTGATGCCTGCCCCTAGAACAACATGAGCTTTAGGAGCGCTGTGACTGACCTCCCGCCTTGTCCATCTCCTGTGGGTAGCAGGGACACAGCACACAGGACAAGCAGCGAGTGCCTTTTCAGTCTTGCCCCATCCCAATAGAATGTGTTGTTCTGAGCAACATACTGTTCAAGTAAGCTCCTATGCCCTCCAGTTTGTGCAAATGGAAAAACACTGAGAACGCATTTAACTTTCAGCTGTGAAAAACTTTTACTCTGAGGCTTTAATTAGTTCTGACTTTTCCGAAAGTTTAAAGCGTTAGTACTATTCCTCTATTAATGTAATAACATAATCACAGTCCTGAAATACTTAAAGGAATTATTTTTTTAATTAATCTTTAGATACAAATGAATTAACTAATATAATTGCCCGTTTCCGAAAGATAATTCTGTACTCAAAAGAGTAGATGCTGCAATTTTGGTGCCACATAAACTATTCTTTACAGATAATAAGATAGTTGAGTCCCTGTTTTAATTGTCAAATCCATATTAGGAAAGCTTTTGCAGATGAAGAATACTTTGATCTGTGCATAATTACAAATCGTTACCTTGGCATGGTAGATAAGGCTTGGATTTCTGCAGCTAGAAATTCCCTGCCAAACACGTCTCTGAAAATGTAATTTCTGAGGAGGTGAAGGTTTAATGGTTAAGACTTTAAAAGGAATGGGCGACTTATGGTGCCTGAAAGTTTCCAGTGTCCCACTTAACGGGACCCCAATGTTTCCAGATTTCCAGCATTTCTGTAACCAGTGTACCCAAAGCTATATGCCCAAAGCAACACACCTGCAGTCACTAATCAATTGCAAATCAGCAGAATTAAGCAACTATAAATCTAAAACCTTAATTCAGTTGCTAAACAGAAGTCATAAAACTGGTGAATGAAAAAAAAAAAAAATTAATTCCTCTGAATCTCGTACTATCCATCAAAATCCCCAGGTCACCTCAGATAGGCTCTGGAAGGAAGAAATTTCTGCACCAGAGGAACTATACCAGCAGTGCCCAAACCCCTCAAGGATGGAAACTGAGCAAAGGCTGCAAGACAACTCTCTTAGTGATGTATGTCACACTCGTGAAATTCATCCATCTGGCATACAGACACTGGGGTAGTCCAAGACACTGGCATGTGGAGAGGGAGGAGAATTTAGAACTTTCTAAGTTTAAACAAAGGCACATTCAAAAATAGTTCAGTGCCTTGTATAGGTGTGGCGTGCTGATTTTGGGGCACATGTAACATGTATGTTCTTTGGCTGCTGACTTTTGCACAAACTTACTATGTAGCAGCCGATCTGGGAGGCTGTGAGGCAGCTGCTGCAACAATTCAACTTGTGCTCTTATCTACACACGAACCAAACCCTCTGCATCCTGCTGAGACTGCAAGACCTGAGTTTTGCTGAATTCCTACACTGATAA
>VXAV01004112.1:604624-656675 GCA_013399715.1 Alectura lathami
AGAATGTTGTTGATGTGGTACTCATGGGAGAGCTTGAAGTCGCAGATGAAACCAAGATTACAGGGTGGTTGGAAAGTAAACAACAATCCCATCACACAGAACCATACATGGAAGAGGGTTAGCAGGAACCTGCTGCTTGACCAGTGACAACCTACATGATTGAGTATCACAAGATAATCCCATTTACAAAGACAAAACATGAAAGAAAGATCCTGCCCAATCCTCGGTAACAGCAAGATAAACAGGTATGAGGTACGAGTTGATAACTAAAAATTTTTGAGTCAAAATAGTTATGGAATAAATACAGGATGTTAGCTTTGTCATTGTTTAATTTTGACTGATGTACATCAGGAAGAAGACCATTGAAATACTTGGAGTCTGAAGGATGCAAAAGAAAAGCAAAAAAATAAGAAGTAAATACTTGCAATGTCAGATTCTGTCACCTTAACCTGGACGGATCATATACTGATCTGTCTGAGATATCTAACTAATCAGTGCCTCTGAATTTCTGCTTTGTGGAATAACACCACAGATAGACTGGCTAAAGTTAAAAGCATCCTCCTGTACATCGTTAAGTAAAAAGACTTGGAAATTCATTTTAAGAAGACACTAAGCATTTCTAAGTAAAAAAAAAAAAGAAAAGTTATAGTTGAAAACAAAAATGTCAAAATAATTAATCACATTTCCCAGGGCAGAAATACCCATTCTCATTTCTAATTACCAATTTATAATTTCCAATTTATAATTCTGTCCAGGTCTAATTCTTAAATCTTATAGGAATTTTGCATTGCACCTAGTGGAGTGACTTGATTCACTTGTCCTTCAGTAACGATCTTTGATAAATGGGTATAGTTGAACCTACTTATAAAGCAATGCAAACAAAAGCATTTTCATTAAGAGTAAAATCTTGCTCTTTTTTGACTAGGACTACAATTCATGCTGTAAAACATATAAATAAATTATAAATAATCACTACTTCAAAAAACCTGTTTTGTAACACCATGCGGTGAATAACATACAGGAGACAAATATAGATTACTAGGATTTTGGAGGGCCATGTGCTAAATGCATACATCACCAAAGACACATAGAAGCCTTATGAACAGTCATACACTGGTTTTGGATTCAGTGAGAGAAACCACTACCCTGTAACACGATCTCTTTGTGAGTTATCTTTGCCAGAACTCATAAATCCAAGCAAAGGGAAAACATATTGGGTATCTGGAAACAGTGGAGGTAATTTTTCCCCTCGGACCCAGTAGAGATTTTCACTATAATGAAAAAGTCTAGGGTGTAATTACAGAAATACGTTTTCTAGAAACGATCTGGGAAACTATTTCCCAGAAAAAATTACTTGGGTCTGCTTTGTACACTAGAAAAAATACTCCTTGTCACCTACCCATAATGCCAGACATCGACACCCAGTTACTCTAAATGTTTCGCGATGATCCTACCTCACTTCATATCCAGGTCAAATGAAGCCCTAAAAACAAAAGCAAAGAGGAAACTGGAAATGTACCGCCCGCAAAGCCATTTTCAGCAATTAGAGCTCAGCAAGCACTTACAGCATACCTAGAAAAGGAAAATGTCTGGCTTCAGAGCATCTTTTCCTGAATGTCCCTGCCTCCAGGGGTGCTGAGCAAAAACCATATTCCAGCTACGCTGCACTGTTCTGTGTAGTTCTGTCAACAATGTGAAGCAGAGTATTTTTAGTCAGAAAGATTTAGCCAGTTCTTTGGAATGTTGATTTTTAATCAGAAAACGTTTATTCCATAAAAGCAAATCTGAGTGATTTAACTGAAATTTTCAGAGGGAAACACTTTATCTAAAGATCAAAACTGAAGACAGTGAACAAAATCATCCGTTTAATATAAACCAAAATTATAGCTGCAGAATTAAATGTGCAAGAAGGCCAAAATAATATACTGTAAAGCACATAATTTGTAACATAAAATGCACCTGGACCTAAGATTTCTATCCCTTTTTCTCTTTTTACGGTTGCATGCACACAATTCCATGAGAGAAATGCAAATTCCTCTAGGGATTCAACAATATTGAAAATAGGACATTTGAGAGGATGCCATGCCAGGGCTGAGCCCGCAGGAGGTAGATTCCCTGTCCATAGGCAGTCTCACAGGGTAGGGAATTATGTCAACACTATAAAACAACATAGGACATAATTTCTCTCTCTCTTCTCCCCAGGATTGTATTTGAGCAAAATCAGACAACTGTGAGAGACAGAGGAGGCCTGTCCTTCTCAGTGTTATGTTTAATTGCTGAAGGCACAAAGCATTTTAAAAGGTTTGTCAATAAAATCCCTATTTAGTTAACCCCAATCTCCTCAGATCTCTTGTTACAGACAGCCTTCTGCTCTTAACATCTGGGCAGGCAAAGCCTCCAATTACGCTGCTGGATTTGGTAGCTTAATAGACCTAGATAAGGGCCCTGGTATATCCATTTCCCCTGGTACCTGCTTATCTTCAGTAAGCTCAATGATACGCAACCTTCATGCCCCAGCGCGTGCACGGCCACATTAAACCCAAAGCTCTCCACGACCTTTCCTCTTCTGTGGTTGGGCTTGCATCTGCCACAGCCATACTTGGTGATTTACAGGGAAGTGGCAGGGGGGCCTGGGAGCCTCTTGTAGTTCAGCTCGCGCAATTCGTTGACCAGAATATTTGACAACCACCTCTTCCAGTTGGACCCAAATTTTGCACCATGCCATGCTGAGGCTTCCTTCCTCCCTTCTCTCAAAATACGTGCAGACATTTGTCTTGCTTTTGCCCTCATTTTCATTTTTAGTTCCTCCTCTGCAGTCAAATCAATTTCTTTAAAAGCTTTATAAAAAAAAAAAAAAAAAAAAAGTTGTCTAGGATTTAATATTTTCATGCTGAAAGTCTGACAGGGAATTTGCTGAGATCCCACAGTAACACAGACTGATTTTTCCTGCTGCTTTTAAAGGCCACAGAATATCACTGCCCTCTGTTTTTCTCAGCCCATCTGCCAGCTAATTTGCAGGAACTAGCAAAATCACCTCTTCTGTTCTCTGTACTTCTTTCTCAGTTTTCCTCCACTTTTGCATCCAGTTCTGTGACAACGAACAAGGGCAGAGCATCTACAGAAATTTCTCTTCAAGCCTTCATTTTAACCTTCAAGCCTCATGTTTATCGCTTGAAGTTTATGTTCCAAAGACACAAGAAAGCAAAAGCCCGCAATTTGTCAAGGCATGCCCTCTAGGGATTTGGTTCTGTTTCAGCTGTCACCATGTCGCCATACATACGCATTGATGTAACTTCTGATGTGCAGCAACAAATGGTAAATAATGTCCTTCCCCGAGTGCACTTCTGTCTGTGCTGGTGCCAGTGCTTTTGATCAATAAACCACTGAGGCGTCTTCCAGCAGGAATATTGTTCCAACTGTTGCTCAGGAACAACAACCTCCGTGCACTGTTTCCTTGGTTTCCATGCAATATATGAGGTTTTTACTTCAATTCTCTCTTCAAGCAACATCTTTTCTGGTTTGCTATGCTAGTTTTGCTCACTGTTTATCCACATCCCCAGCTCCTGAAAAGGCTGGCTGGCTTCTAGTGGTATAAACTAGGTTTAATCAAAGTAATAGGTCACTACCTGTACCGCTCCAAGCAGAGATTTCAGTTCTTTCTGGGGTGCTGGCAGACATTAGGGCCATTTCTTCACATTAGGCCTGACACTTCTTGTCCTTAGGAAATTCCCTGAGCACATCGAGCCTTTATGAATTTGCAGCCCCCATATTTTTTGGGTTACATTATTAGGTTTTGCCAGGCTGCTCAGGCCTCCAGTGCCTTACACTCTTCTGTGTTTTTGAAACTCTTCTGCAAGGGAAATCCAAACCAGATGTATCTACCGCTGCTAGTCCCAAGTGCCACCTTCCATCTCAGTAAAACTGGTGACTTTATGCTGTCTTTACCTGAGCTGATGTAGATTGTTCTTCTAGTACCTTGGATGAACTGCTTGGTCATAAATGATGTCCTTAAGCCCATGCAGACTACAGTTTCCCACATCAGTACCTGTGATACCTGATGTCAGTGAAGCCTAAGCATTCCTGCCCTACCAGTGTTTCTCCTTTCTCCTCACCTCTCCCCTGCTGCTGCTGTGAACTGACCCATTCAAACCATTCTATTTTTTTTTTTGTTTTGTTTTCTAGACCCTGACATTCCAGAACTCTTTTTCTGATTTACACTTTATTATAAATGCAAATGCAGACAAATATTTGCTACTCGCAATACATTTACAGACAGCTTAGTTTCTGCAAAAGCCTAGTGCACACCCAGTGTTTTTAAACACAAGTCTGTTCTTATTCTCTTCTTCAGCCTTTATAGACACTGGGATTTTCTTTTTATATGATGTCTCAAGCAAATTACAGGGCTGTATATTACACAGACAGCTGATAGCACTTTAGATTATGCCTTTAAGGCTGCATTTGCCCAGTCGTGTGGAGTGATATCCTTACTGTCAGGTTTGCAGAACAGTGCAGGCAACACTAACACTCCCATAAGGAATAGATTTTTCTAATATTGCCTTAGTAATTCTGTTTACAGAGTCCTTATGTAAGTTCTATATTTTAAGGTTTTGCCTATAAACGTACAAAAATTAATCTAAGGTAGCACCGCTTCACGCACTTCATTGCTGTTATTTTCTCTACTCTGCCTTCTACTCCAAAACAACACTCCTGTTGACTTCATTAAACTGTTCTTGACATACGCTCTGCTGTATGCACTGGATGTTTTAGCTTGCCTCTGTAACACACAGTGAAAACTTTGGGCTTGAGGCTCACATTCTGCATGTCTTTTCCAATGCTGCACCATGCTTTTGCAGTGTCTAGTTGTGCCTTCGGTACATGCTTTTCTTCTGATGCTGTATCCAAGAAGAACCAAATAAAATTTTAAATAATAAATCCACATACAAAAAAAAAAATCCAAGTTTTGAGAAGACAGAAAATATTTGCAGATTCATATGGAATTTGGCAGCAGTTTTAGGTGGAAGAAAATGTAATCAGTGTGCAAACATTGAAACTTTAGCCTGCAGCTGACTAGCCAATATTTGTAGTGACACCTTTCTTTTCAAGATGCTGGAATATGTTAAATTTTAGGGTGATGGTAGACACATTTTGATTGTCACAGTCAACTAGCAAAAAGTCAGGGCTGATAAGTGGGATTTAATTCCCACACACGAAGAGACCCTGCACACACTGCTGCCTCAGCATTCCTCACAGCTTTGCCAAAACGTCACTTTCACAGAATCACAGAACGTTAGAGATTGGAAGGGACCTCGAAAGATCATCTAGTCAAACCCCTGCCGAAGCAGGAACACCTAGAGCAGATCGCACAGGAACGCATCCAGGCAAGTTTTGAATGTCTCCAGAGAAGGAGACTCCACAGCCTCTCTGGGCAGCCTGTTCCAGTGCTCTGTCACCCTCACTGGGAAGAAATTTCTCCGCATATTTAAGCAGAACCTCCTATGTTCCAGCTTGCACCCATTGCCCCTTGTCCTGTCACTGGATGTCACAGTGAAGAGCCTGGCTCCATCCTCCTGACACCCACCCTTTACGTATTTATAAACGTTAATTAGGTCACCCCTCAGTCTCCTCTTCTCCAAGCTGAAGAGACCCAGCTCCCTCAGCCTTTCCTCAGAAGGGAGATGCTCCACTCCCTTAATCATCTTGGTGGCTCTGTGCTGGACCCTCTCCAGCAGTTCCCTGTCCTTCTTGAACTGAGGGGCCCAGAACTGCACACAATACTCCAGATGCGGTCTCACTAGGGCAGAGTAGAGGGGGAGGAGAACCTCTCTCCACCTACTAACCACACCCCTTCTAATACACCCCAGGATGCCGTTGGCCTTCTTGGCCACCAGGGCACAATGCTGGCTCGTGGTCATCCTGCTGTTCACCAGGACCCCCAGGTCCCTTTCCCCTACGCTGCTCTCCAGTGGGTCAGTACCCAACTTATACTGATTCCTGGAGCTTTTTCCATGGCACTTTTCATACAAAGCAATCAAAGCAAGATAGAGACACATGCTAATAACAGACTGTTCTCAGAATATGTATGAGGCAAGAAATTATTATAATCCCCAGTTTATTGATGAGAAAATTGAGTTATAAATTTGTTGGAGAAGGCAGGTTTTGGACTTAAATCCCAAACGGCCAGCTCCCAGCCCCAGGCATTGCTCACGTGCACGCCTTTCGGCAAAGGGCTCTGATTCAGCCAAGTGTTCTCTGCGCACAATGCTGACACAACCACAGGCAGGCTACATGTAGGTAGCACCGCCGTGCCCATGCACGATTCATTACATTACACTGCTGCCCTTATTACCACAAAGTGCTGTCATTAAAGCTAATGCTACAGAGACCCACAGGAGCGTGTGACCAGAATGAAAGAAACAGGGCACAGTTCATGAGCCACCAGAGAAGCACTTTACTGCAGCTTGCTTGGAGAAGTAAAAGCCTCATTTTAAATGAAACAAAAACTTTTGCTTTGATAAATGCTGCCTGCTTCAAAAAGATACTCTGTTCTCAAATCTCCCCAGCTAAATGCCACCACGCGTGTAGTCAGGCTGGGAATTATCCACACAAATAAAGAGCACAGCTTGAAACATTGACTTTTTCATGATCAAAAGGGTCTTGGAGACAACTGGCCAGTTTGGATCAGGCCAAAGATAGGGCTTTTATTATTTTCAAAGAGCACCCCAGCGAATAGAGCAGGGGAGTGGCCCTGGTGGCAGGGATAAGTTCTAACACTCTCCTCCTCCCACACAAGTTCCTTGAAAGCCTGGCTTTGGGTCAGTTTGATGGTTGTTTTTGTTTTCATTTTTCATTTTGTTGGAGAACTTCTGTAAGGAAAATCTGATATACAATCAACCCTTTCATTAGGTTTTTAATAGCACTCGCTTGTCTAAGCTGCTTCCCCTATGTGCCAAATAATGAACTGCAAATATTACCAAAGAAACTTTGTCACATCAAAAACGTCTTCATTGTACAATTACTATGGAACCATCTGCTGTGGCTTTATTAAAATCAAATTTTAAAAGAGCATTAAATGTAATTCTCTGTTTTCATATTCATTTTCATATTATTTTAAACTGAAGTGAAAAAATAATACAAATCCCTTTCCATCTTGTTTTGACCTTGTTTCATTCACTAATTTTTTTCAACTACATATACTGAAATGAAAGACTTCACAAGAAAATTTTCACAGTCATGAAGTATTCACACTACTGCACTTTGTAAAGCTGTTCTATTTAAGAGAACCTAAAGGATTTAAGATGCATGATATGTTCTTCGGAACGATCTTTCTTTTTTACTAGTCATGTATTCCATTCTAAACAGAAGCCAGTCTGACACTGAGGTAGGTGACAGCTAGGCAAAGTATTGCAAATGAATATATTTCACTGCATTACGATTTTTGCAGGTTATTTTAATTCTATGCACAAGTACTTCAGCACTGACTGCAAAGGAGAATATCCACTGGGCCCACAATCACTCACTGAAGTAATACGTTCTATGAAGCTTATTCTATGAGCATATATGTGCACTTATATTTTTTATTTTTTAAAAGGTTTACCTACCCTCATTTTAAAGCTTATTTCCCCAAGACACCAGATGGTAAGGAGTAGAGTAGTACAGGAAACAACTCTGAACTCTTCTCCTTTATCTGAGGTGATCAAAAAGTAGTTACTGTGCCTATGTTGTAAGGAAGACTATTTGAATGTCTATGAATGTTCTCACTGGCACCTCTTTTGAAGGATCTGGTCTCTGAAATTGATCCACATCATTTGAAGCTTGAAACTCACTGTTTGATGGGATAGACCTGAACACAAAACACTCTGATGAAATTCATATTCATATTTTGAAGGCCCAGATACCGACTCTAAGCAGGTTGAAGCCACCCCTATTTTTTAGGGACACCCTCTTCTGCTGCTTCCCTCAGGTAGTATCATACTCAGAGTCCAAGAGATAAGGGAGGTAGAGGGAATTTTTTGTGTTTAAATATCTCTAAAAAATATTTGTAGATTAAATAATGGAAATAACATTCCAGAAGACTACAATGTGATGCAGATGCAAAAGCAGCACTGCCAAGCAGGGTGAGGAATGTTATCAGAAACGCCTATTTGTAACACATTGGTCTAGAGTACAAAAGCAGAAACATGTTTCCTTTAAACACACAGAAATCAGAATTCTTTCAAAGATACAATAATTCTGGAGACTCCATCAAACAAGGGCAATCTGTTGTTTTCAAGCAAGTCAGAGCCAGATTTTCCAAGTAAAACATCCAGCCCTGAATGCCTGAGAGGTTAAACACAGTACCTTTGGGGAGAGACATGAGAAAAGAAATACAAAGACTTGAGTGGGTTTGGATGGAATTTGGCAACAGAGTGGATACAGGGGTGATGAAAAGGGACACGTATGATATGAAGACAACAATTAAGAAGTGGGAGAAAATGAGAACAACACAAAGTGCTTCATTTTGCCTGGTTGAATTTCATGGAGTCACAGGACTTGCGGTGTGATTTACTAACAGCCTGCTGAAGGCACTTCCTGCAATGTCCCTTCTGTTTCGTTAAGAAATAATACCTGACAGTTAACAATGACCAGTGCTCACGTTTCTAATTAAATTCAAGGAAGACACTCTTTAACCTATTTATACATATTCTATTCAATATAAACTTTCAATGGACACTGACCTGTGTTACACAAGTACTGAAAATGCAAGTCTGTACTGAAAAGCTGTATGGGCAAGCATAACCTGTCACACATAGAAGACGTCATTGTAAAAAAAATGTGTGTCACCCTGATGGTATGATAGATTTTAATGTTTAAAACTTATTGCAAAATATTACCCCTTTCATCTTTCCCTCACACATTTCCTTCAACACCTGAGCAGCATCACAAACTAATCACTGGCATCTTCAGCTGGCACATACTGGCATAAATGCACTGACCAGCCACTGCCTGAAGGCTGGTTTTACCTATTTGTGGTCTCCCACCCTGCTTACCACTTGCTGAAGCGCAGGGCGAAAGCATTGCCTTCTCTTAGAGCAGTTTTGGTTTCTCCTCTACAAACAGCATTTTAACATGCAGATAACACTGATTATTACACAAAGAACTTTTCATGGTGCTACACACCAGTATTCCCTGTGACACTGTCAACACTGATGGGAAAGGGTAAGAATTAAGAATGGTGCACTAACTTGGCTGAGAGCTGAGCCCAAATTAGCAGTAGATGCGATTGGAATTACCTATTTTCTTGTTCCCATCCACAGAACAGACCATATTGTCACCTCAGAGAAAATAAAATTTCTATCTTATTGTGTTAAGTACAGGATGAATCTAGCTCATTACACCAGAGAAAATATTTCTGATTTGCTATACCGTTATCTTTGCGCAAAATTCACAATTGCTAGCAGTCCTGTTAGCTTTCAGTGCTGAGTTTCCATGTTTTTCTTTTCTCCGCGTAAATATTGATAGTTCATGGCCTCTGTTTGGACTGCAGCAGTACATTTTAACTGCAGGATTTATGTCAAAATCTGTTTCATGGGGTTTGCATGCCTTGAACTCATAACAGAGGTTGGCCCTGGGAATAAACACACTTCTGAGCATACAATACCTGCTAGATTTTGCTTGGCTCTGAGTGTGTTAGATAAAATTTTGAGTTCATTGTAAGTCTACCTTCTTTACCCACAAGCTAGAAGAAAACCAAAATAGTTTTAATTGTGCTGGGATTATAAAGAGTTTCCCACAACTGAGTGTGAGCAAGCTGAGAGCACAGATTTTGTTGCAGGCTCAACAACTTGAAAAAGTCTACCTCTCTCCACCAGGGCCCGGAGCCACAAGGCCTGAGCAGGAGGGAATGTAGACAGCTTCCCATTATGTTCCCGAGATCAGCTCCATGTCTGAGGGAGGACTTAACTGCTCCTCGCTGCTTTTATTTTTCTCTCACTAGTTTCTTTTCCCAAAATCACAGTGTGTAGTTCATCATTACAGGAAACCACTCCACTTCAAAGCTCGGGAGAAGGATAGCCACTAGGTGAGAAATGCACTGCAGTTGGTGAGGCCTACAAGGCAGTGCAGGCCTGGAAGGGAGGCACTGCTCTTCTGCCCTTGCTACACAGCAAAGGACAGTTATACAGAAATCAGAGCAAAGAGATGGGACAGGAGAGTTTCTGTCATTTTCCAGGAGGTCTTTGTTGTCTTTCTGGTGGAGCAAATGCCGATGCAAGGTGCAGCACAGGTCGGGTAGGAGAAGCTGGTACAGGCCATGGGCATCTCGTGCTGTGGGCTTAGCACAGCTGCGATGAGGCCCTGCTGCCCCCATTTAGCAGGCAGGGACAGCTGTCACTAACTGGGTGTAAGTGATGTTACGGGAGACAAGAAACCTTTGCTCTAGAAATCACCAGAGACAAAGGCTTCAAATGACCGCTGGTACACTCTGGGGAAGGAGCGCTTGGCTGTCATCTATTGACCTATTACCTTGCTGCTGCCCTTTTCTCTACTTAACCTAGCACTGTTTTGTGAACCAGTTGACTCATTATTTATGAGTGAAGGAGTGCAGTTCATTGAGCAAAGTTTTATATTTTCTGGCTTTCGTATGAGGAGCCAAACTGGTGTCCATTGGTGACCCCTCTAACTGAATGCAGCTCCTGCTGCCAGTGCCAGGCCCACCCGCTGCCAGCTCTTGAAGCATCCACCCAGCAGCGTGAGTACTAAACAAAAAGAGGCAGCTCTACTATCCAAAGCTCAGAAGACAACCTCTAGGGAAACCAAAGAGATGGCATGGGCTTCCTCAGCATTCTCAGCTTTGCTTGTTTTGGGAGTTGTTTCAGTAATGGTTACACTACCACACTGAGTACTTGACAGTGGCATGGTTATCCTCTCACACAACTGTTCAACATCTATGAGCATTTTCTGGTCATGTATCCATAGGACAGCTATAAAAACTGCTTGCAGATTTCAGTAATCACTTGAAAACATTACATAAATGTAAATCTAGAATACAAACTCAATAAATTCAAATCCTACATAGAGCAAAAACAATTATTTTACAGCATGTGGCATTTCTATTTCTCTTTCAGGTGATATTAGAGTAGTTTATGCATTCACTATGGTGAGCAAATTTTTCCTAGTACCCTCAATAGAAAAACAAGCATTTCTGATTAGATGACTTCAGCTAGCTTCAGCTGTCACACACTCAGTATAAAGCAATATAGAGTGACCCTACAGAGGCTGAGATAAGATTTTAATTACAAGTTTGGCGTATTTGTCTGGATTCTTTGCTTGTGTAAATCCACTGGATTCAGGAACAGGCTTCTATATGATGACAATATTTCTATTTAGCATGCTGTAAAATTCCTCCAGCATTTTTGCTCTGGAGAATCTTAAAAAACAGGAAAGGTTGTGATATTGTGATGAATAGACAAACATCTTTAAAATGTACATCATTATGAAAGTTCCTTCTTAACAGCTATATCATTATGACAGAAGATATACTCAGTAAATTCAGTAAATATTAATCCTTACCACAAGGCTGCTGTCCAGAGAAAGTCTTTTCCCAAATTCCCGTTTCTGTAGCTGTCTTTTTCTCTCCATAGCTGAGGTTATTTGTTTTACTTTTGATTTTCTAGAAATATCAGACTGTTTACAGCATCACTGAAATAAAAAAAAAAAAAAAAAAAATTAAATGCACATTTCAATATCCTACTTAACACTTTCTGTCTTTCATCATTAACTTTGTAATAACCCAACAGCTAATGACTTTGTGCCCATGGTAGGCTGTGTTCCAGGAACAAATATTCTGTGCCAGGAAAGCTAAACTCATTTGACAGAAATATCACCAATATGTTGGTCACTCCTCAAAGACGACAAAAAAAAAAAAAAAAAGAAAAAGAAAAAGAAAAAGAAAAGAAAAAGAAAATCTGCTACTTTATCAATATACCCCATGCTTTAATAGTCCCTTTTCAACCAGGCTGGGAAGTGGATTCACAGAGGCAGTGAAGTACCTGGGGCCGGGCAGGGGGAGGCAGGATGGAAACAGTTCATTTCACATTAATTGCACTCCTCAGTAAGCCCTGCCTGTTGGCACATCTGTGCTGCTGCTGAGATGTACAAATTTTGGACCTAATCCTGAGAAGTTCTAAAAGCTTTCAACTCCCATTATCCTTAATGAGAGACTAATGCCCTCAGCACTTTTCTTGCATTTTTAAGCTCAAACATTTGACTGTGATAATCAGGTAGTCCCCCTGCCTGTACAGAATGACCAGGGAACTTCACCCAGTAACACACGGAGGGAAATAGTCTTATGGATTTCGTAGGACTAGTTTATTCCTGCCTGATGATTTTTGCTAAAATCAAGACATAATTTACCAGTACTGCCAACTCTCACTTTTCCTAAATGTTTTTGGTGATACATACATTTGAAAATTTTATCTTCTATTTTAAGGTAATACATGTTGTATGTGATACAGGAGCATAGGTAAAGCTAATGAAGTTATTCAGGATTTACAGAAAATAGTAGGATAGTAACAAAAATAAGAATCTAGCTTAAATTAAAGTGGGCAGATACTACCATGAATGCAGAACCAAAAGCAAAAATTTTCTCCTGCATCTCATAGTGACTGCATTTACTGTATCAGAGAGAACATCCTACCTCTCTTAATCTAGGCTAACTTCTATGAAAGACTAAGAGTTTTCACTACGAGATTTTGTCCACTTTTTTTTTACCAAGGCTTGACATGGAAGCCTACTTAAAAACGTAATTCTGGCAAGGCTGCAGTATCCGTAGGGTGCAACTTAACGCTAAATCTAGAGTAATTCATTGCATTTGAGTGAATACTAAGACAAAAAAATACAAATCCATTTGTATCTTATCCCTTTTACTCGCTGTGAACAGCACCCTCCATTACAAATGGCCAGATGACTGCACCAGGCATGAATACCACCAAGCTTGGCTGCAGGGTAACGCAGCTGGCATTTCCAACAGAAGCCCCGCATTTCCCCTCCAGATGCGTTACATGACTGTGGATGGCCTTGACTTCTCACGCACCTGTGAGCGATCCCATCCGCCACTGAGGTGACACCAGGCAGATAAACCCGCCCCAAATGGCCCCCAGATGCTCTGCTATGAGGGCACAAGATCGGTAGGTGGGCAAAGAACAGGCTGCCTACAAGGAGATCAGGATGCCCTAGGCTATGCCTCAGAATTCAGCTGGAATTCAGAGGGCTCCCAGAGGTGTGCAAATTGGGATTATCAGGTAAGATGTGGACAACGAAACTGGGACTGTTCTTGTGAAACAGTTCCCACAGGGAAACTGTAATTGGTCCAGCTAGCAAGAAATCCAGTCTTAAATTCAGTGTTATAAGAGCACCTGGTCTTTCTTAAACTTGGTTTGTATTTCTGGTTTACATTTACACGACAGAACTCACCCCTTTTTCTCCAAAACAGGTAAAAATTAGCCTGTATACTATTCATTTAAACAACACAAGAAGTGAGAATGCGTACACATTGTGGTAGGAAAATCTCAGGTATTTCACTGTGATCATTCTTTCCGTGCTTTTTTTTCCAGTTTTACCTGTAAGCCCTTACCTCCCTTCTGTAGCACCAACCCTAAGGCTACATAGACTATTTAATTCAGCTAATAAGGAAGAACAATGGTCACACAATTACCACTCCTTTCTGAGTAGCTATCATGTCCCAGAAGAAATATCTCAATAGATTTTATCAAACACAGAGGCAATATATTACACTGTTCTTGCAATTATGACAGAAATCAGCAAAAGAAAGAACTTAACGTAATTTTTGTATAATTTTTCTGTGCATTCGTCATGCCTGGAGAGCACGATTTCCACCAAGGGAGTCTGTTGATCAGTGAGCACAGCACTGGGTGTGAGCTGGTGACAGCTACAGTTAGAGCCAATTATCCTAGCAGAAGGGCAAGGATTTGATGCAAGTCCCTGAAGTGCCTGTCTTGCAGGTATTTGGCAGAATCACCCCAAATCCTATGTCAGAAGAAAAAGGAAAAAGGATTACTGCTAGTTATTCCTATAGTTTACATGTGTGCTGTCCTGGACCCTTCAAGGAGTGGCTTTGCTGTCTCCCCATGTAGCCCCACCTCATACAGCATATCTAATTACTCGTGCAATGGTGAAGCCAACTCTGACCCACTTCTCCCCCCATGCACGCCACAGGAGCACAGACGTGTGGACACGTTACCATTAGCAGGCTGTCAAGGATCTCTGCTGAAGAATTACAACCTAAGGCTGAACCCATCTGAAGTTCTGAATCAAAGGTAATTAGCAGATGAGATCACACACCACATCGCCCATCCCAACATATGCTGCCGCCTCAAAGTGCTTAACTCAGGAAGTCTTTAAAAAAACTTGATCATCAGAGTGAAGTACTTAACAAAACCAGAACAAGTTTCCATTTGGAATGGTCATTTTTGTGCAGTATACTTCTTGTCACAGAGAAAAATGACCCTCCTAGGAAAATCTGTCTTCCTCTGAGACCAGCCAAGAGACAAAAATAATTCAAAATGGAGGTAATACATCTCCTGGGAAGCTCAGCAGAGGAGAATGGCTGTCTAGATGGAACAGTCTTGAAATGTGAAAGCACTGAGAACCAGTTTGCCTAACTACCAAAAATACTACTTTCATGTTACCAAGAGAACAAGCTGTAGAAATTTATCTGCCTTCAATGACTAATTTACTTGTTGATATCTCTCAGATGATGTCTTTACAGCAGAGACCCCAGTGATCAGCATTCAAACCCCAGCTATCCCATTTAGCTTGGCTGAAGTGTGAACTATGTTGCAAACTCACTTCTGATTTATGATGTCTTCACTGATACTGCACTCACCTATGCAGCTGAATCCTTGGGGCATACCTTTGTGCTGCAGTAAACTTTCCCACTCTAGGACTCTTCTCTAAGAGACTACAGAGTTTATCTGTGCTGAGCATATTGGGGGAGGCATGGAAGAAAGATGCACTCAGCAATTACAGCTATATCCTGAAGAGGCACGAGGGGATCAGTCTATGAGAACGCAGGTCCCAGATGTTTGCCTACTGTCTTCTCAGTTTTGCACGGAGCTCAGAGGAGAAGGCTTTGCATGGATGCAGTGAAAATTCTCAGGGGAAGATCTAAGTGGGATCTTGCATCAATATGTTCTACCCTCACTGTTGTACAGCCAGCAAGCCAGAGGCATCAGCTTCATTACATATCTTAGAGTGCAGTCATTTTAGTACACAATACAAGCATGTTCATTACTTTGGGAAATGGCTTTAAAACTATGCCCTGGAGAAATACTGTGATTAACATAGAAAAGCACTCAATAATACATGCAAGAAATTTCCTGGATTTGAATATCTTCTTCATTTCTAGTAGTAACAAAGTATGATTGATGCATATTGCTTTAGCTGATGAAAACGGGCAATATTACGTCCCTTAGATAAGCATCCAAGATATTTTCAGACAGTTTGAAACTGTGCAGCTACATTTCAACAGAGCTATGCCAAAATATACCAGCTGGGAAACAGCATATAGTACATCTTTTCAGTAACTGGAAATGGACTGTACTTATATTTGTGTCTAAGAGATTAGTATAAATTTATCAGTACAGACAGGTGGCAAAAATGACAGCTCTGGAAATTAGCATCCTTATATTAAATTTAGAGAAGATGTAATGCAGCCTGCCCACCCTATGCTTAACACACCTTAGCAGAAAGAAGAATACCTGTAGGGCAGTAACACACATTCAGCAATCTGTTTGTCTGAGGGTTAGTGAGAGGACAGGTTTTGTGTCGTGGACATCAAGTTTTAGGTAATGGAATGAGGTCAAGGTTACATACTGACCACCTTTAAGCCCTTTCTGCTACTTTGAAAGTTGTACTTGCTCAACAGAGTAACCAGGACTGATATTATCCCTTAGCAATGAAAGGAAAATGAAAATAATATCACTAGCATAAGTCAGGTAGCAGCTACGAGAAAGCAGAGAAATATTCATTAATGCAAACGTTAGCTAGAATTAATGGGTGACCTAAAGGTGAAAAATTGTATTTCTCGTTACCAGTCTCTGGAGTGATTCGGTTTCCTGAGAACTTCATTGAACTGAATTGAGTCTTTCACTATACAGCTGGGTTTCTTTTGCCAACTCCAGTGCTAACACCAGCGTCCGTATGCTTGCTTCAGTTGTGGTCTTTGTAGGAAAAGGAGTAGAAATAAGGACAGTACGGTTTGTCCCGGGCCTTCTCAAACTTGGAATGAAAAAGACTTCAGGATTATGGAGTTGATGTGTATTCAATAGCTCAAGATGGTCCAAGATGGTTATTTTTATTATAAAATACACTACATCTATCTTCCCAGGCCCAGGGCAGTCTAAAATACTAGGTTTATACCAGTTTTTTGAGTATTTCCTCTTCTTTTGTAAATGGCAGAGTGCTAAAATCACCAGAGCAGTAAGAGCAGAAAATCCCGCCTTTGCACTAGATGAGAAAATTCTGCCTAGTGACTAAAAGTGAGCCATGAAAATGGTTTCATTACCACACCCCTATCTCTCCCCGTCATGGTATTCATCTTGGCCATGACTTTAAGTGATGAAGTGGAAAAAATAATTCCAACATTTTCTCTTATGAGCTGACGTTTCAAACTTCATCTCTTGGGAAAGAGAAAGCTACAGCGACATCTGCATTTATGCAAACTGAAAGTTAGCAGATTTGTTTTATTTTGCCCACCGTGTATTTCATAGCAACGCATTAGGCCTGCCTGCCTAATGCTCAGTACACTCAGGTATTTGCTCAGACTGGTCAGCAGTTTGGTAGTGCTAATGTATGCGCTGTACATCCACACCCACAGGATTAGGTTGCTATTTAGATAAGCAAGCTGCATTTTGCAGAGAGGGAAGGAGAATGTGCCATGTGCTAGCATTAATGAGTTAATTAAATTAGAAAAATTCCAATGCAAGAAGCTAAAATGCTTAGATAAGTAGAAAACTATGGGAATTACAAGGCAGCAAACACAGTGCTGCTGTTACCATTCTGCCTACAGATCCAGATATTCCAGCTGGCTTCAGCAAGTTATGTTAAAGCAAAATATGTCAAGTCAGTCAGAAAATATCTAGATAGAAAAAGACTCCGCCCTAGTCTTCTGGAAGCATAGAGGCAGCATACAGACCAGGCATGCCCTGCAAGTCATTCAGGTTATTCCATGATCCAAAACACTCCCTCATCCAGTGGTCCTCTGATTCTGCTTGAAAACCGTTCACTGATCATCCATTATGCCAAGATGAAGTTGCCCCTTGGAAGTGGGAGAAGGGCCAGAGTGAGACAAGAAACCACCTCATTTTTGTAGTAATTTTAGTTAAATATGATACAATGCAAGGCGGTCTACAAAGAAACTGAGGGCTGACTTACTCAAGAGCCAAAAGATCCCTCTTGCCTTTATTCCAACTCTTGAAAGGGAATCAGTAGAGCATGTAGGATGTTCTAAAGAAAATTTTAATGGTGATCACTTGCCAGCAATGAACAGTCTCAGAGCATGATGTCCTAGAAATGAAACATTTTAAATAAAGCATCTCAGCTGCTGAATTCCATATTTGAACCTGTTTGAACTACAGTTTTCAATATACATTTGTGCTTTTTTCATGCAAGATAATCTTCCACTTATTTTGCAATCTAAACAGGCAGCAAAGCTTACTATAGCATAGGATTTAAACAAGTGAAGACTAGGGGCTTAAATCTAGCAAACCTATCAGTGTGCTCAGAATAATACCAGAAATTTCAATAAAGCAGAAAATAAAGAATATGGCATTAAAGACGTTATTACTCTGACAGCTGTCAAGATGAATTGCATGGGAAGCATTTAAAAGATTTATATCTCTGAATCTCACCAGGTTAATTAAAAGGATGCATGCATTCATTTAAGAGGATAAGGTGGGTTGCAGTGACATAAAATGAGAGGGCACAAGATTACGTTCTTTCAGCACTAACAAGAAAGGGTTGAGCCGATATCATTTCCGTACTCTGTAATAAGCATGATTCATCCATTGCCATTTTCAGCTCTCATTTTCTTTCTGGCAACAAAAAAGTCTATGAACATTTATAGACTAAAATAATCAAAGCTTTAACCTTTTCAGCGTTTTGTGTTTGCACTGGCTGTCCATTTTTATCATTGAGTTCCACAGGCCATGCTGCAGGGAGGAGAACTGCCAGTAAATTACACCAAAGAAAGCTGGAAAGGTCAAAAGACTACCCTCCCCTGTTTGCTTTTATGGAACATATGAAGCATTTATATCATGAAATAAAATTATTGATACCAAAAAAATATGAAAGATAAGCAGACAGAAAGCACAAATCTGTTGTCAGGACATCAATTGTAAAGGATGTAGAATGTAGAAAAACGGATTTATTACAGTGTTACCATCAATAAAAAATAGATTATGACAGTAACAGTTGAATATCCTTGATTCCTGCACTGAAACCAAATCCTTCTGAATGGTGTAAGACCTATAGCCAAGAAAGTGATATCCAAGACTGAGGCTATTCAAGCTGAAGAAAACACTAGACACAAATCTTCTATTTCTTGGGTGAGTTTCTAATCACCCATTATAAATTACAGATTATGACATACTATTATAAATAATTTTGGTCATCATATGGTAATATTGAATTCCTTCAGCCACTGAACCTCTTCTGGCCATGTTTTGCAATCTGGGCTCTTAACCTGCAAAAGGCATGCTCTGCAGACAGCTACATGACAGACACCTCTGTAAGCTTCAACGCAGATTTGTCTCCCCTGTGAATTTGTAGAGCTGTTGTTATTCACACACCCAAAGAGCTCTGTGGAGACTGTGTCCCTTTTATATCCCAATAAAATGCCTTTGGCATTTTGTGGTTCAAGGCTGGTAAATATGAAATGCTGGAAGCAACTTCTCTAACTTAGTACCTCATTATCAGAGTTAGTTGTTTCTTGTGGCAAAATACTTTGATCTTATCAAAATCTTCATGCTGAAGACTAAAGGGAAGGTCTTAGTACATTATATTTAAATGTTAGTATATCAGAGCATAAGGTGGGGAAAACACATTGAAGCTCAGCATTTGAGTAACATTTGTTTAAAAGAGTTTCAATAACATGTTTCAAATTGGTGGAGCAAATATCCTGAACATCCTACATCATGTTTAATGACCAGACATGGGAAACTGAGGAAGAAGTCAGTCATTTTCTGACTCTTTGTAAGCCAGGAAAGAAATCAAAAAGGATCTGCTAGATTTTCACTGTAGAATACAAGTCTGTCAAGCACAGGCATGTAAATACCCTTTCTAGAATCTGTTCAGCAGGAATGTTGTTGACTATAATGGCATTCAGCATTAACACACTCCAGTACAAGTCACGCCTTTACAAGTTTGAAATTTTCCTCTGTGTATTGTATACAGTGACCAGCAGAAGTCATCCCTACCTAGACCACAAAGGAGCTCAAGGTAAATGTGTGCCATTTGTATTCTCCAGCTGTGATTTGTATTCTCTCCAGAGCTGTGCTTCATAGGGCCTTGCCCTTTGTTAAGCTGTTCTGGGCTATCCATGGTGAGTTTGCACAAAATCCTAGAAGCGCAGGCAGTGCCTGGAAAGCATCCAGAGCCCTGGTTCTCTCACCAGGCCAAGAACAGCACATGACACTGCCCTGTGATTATATCCAATATATAGTTCTGTTTCTAACATGAATGAGCTACCCAATAATATCTCGGAGAAAACCCTCAGAAATACTTCTGTAAAAAGAAAAAAAAACCTTGTCACACTTTGTCTGATACAGTCAGTGACATGGAATGAAGCACCAGCATTGGCTATGAAAAACAAATTTCAGTCAAATTCTTAACCCCCATATCCTCCAAGTGCCATGCATTGCTGGCAGCATAGAGCCAAAATGGAATCTCGTTAGGTTTCAAAGGCTGAATTACAATCTTCATGAGAGGAAGTGTCATCTGGTTTAGGAGGCCAATGATGATAATGTACCGAATCCATATGTATTCATATAATCTGCTGCAGGGGTCAGAAAAATGCATGCAATTAAGTCCAACATCTGAATTGGTCTGATGGACAACAATTAGAAGGAATAATTTAAAATATACAGTCCAGATTCTTATATCTCTCTCAACTTGATTAGTGTTTCCTTCACATTTGTCTTTTGTTGTTGTAAACTAATGCACTAACCAAGAAAATTCAAAGTTCAAACCTACACAAAAGACCTCAGAAGTAAGCAAACTTTGGTGGATCAACAACTCAATGTTTGAAAGTAGAATGAGGAGCTTGTGAAACGTGCTTAAAGATCCCTTCCTCTTAGAAACAGATGCACTGCAGCCTGCATCTCTCCTGCCTGCCCATCTGTCCCAACTATATTCCAGAGGGACCACTAAAAATCATTAGCTCTTTGTGTACATCCCCTCCCTCCCACCTGCACCCCTAAAGGAGCTGATGGTGCAGTGGGCACGGGACAGGGGACGGCTCAGCCCTGCCACAGAATCACTCCCTACCACCTCCAGTTTGCAGTGAGATGTATCCCCTATAAATCACAGAGCACACATCAAGAAAAACTGCAGAGAGATTTGCCCAGCAAATTCAAACTCACTTTGTTCTTTTTACACAACAGAGCCTGTAGGACATCAAGACTGTTAAATTAAAAGGAACAGATACGCATTGATTAAGCTCCGTCTTGAGCTTTTGGCCAAGAAAACTATTGTGAAAATGTTAAAAATGAAAGATGTTCTGTCCTCATCCATATATCCTCAGACTGTGACAGAGCACTGAGCAGTATCAGCATGCTCAGTAGCCCTTCAACTTTTTTTCCTGCAACTTCAGAGAAATCTCATCTCAAACACCAAATTCAGTTCTGGGCCAAAAGGATATAGACAAACTTGATGGAATTCAGACAACAGCAGTGAAGACGATTAAGGTATTGATTCGGTGGGAAAACGATTAACAAGTCTGTTCATAGTAGCTTCAAACAATGCCAAGAGGAGATGAAGATGGGAAGGAATGACCATCTACACAAGTTTGAGGGACATATACTAATGCTAGAGACAGTGAGAAATTGATTAGGTTATTGACATTAGACTGGAAAGAAATAAAGAGGGGGAAATGATGCTGAGTATCTGAAGAAATTACCTAAAGTAAAATACAATACAGACAGATTCCCAGAGAATCAGAGCAACACTTGTCATATAAAAAAAAATAAGGCAGGAAAAAAGACAATAAATGCACTGAGAGAGGATGCTGCCAACAATGAGTTGTCTGAAGATCCTGAAGTGCAAAAAAGAGTCCTCTCTCCCTTCCTTCTCAGAGTCTGTACTTCTCAGAGGTTGATCCACACTAGAGACTACTGGAGTGAAAGGTTTTTCCTTTGTGGGGAAAAAATAAAAGAGCCACTCCATCCCTCCCCCACATTGTCAGCTGCCTGCAGTGCTTACTCCACTTTCTCAGTGTGAAGACTGGCTGCCACAGACTGACTTCCAGTTTTCTCCATTTGCCAGAAACTTAATAAAAATGTAAATTAAAAAACATTCATGAATTTCCTACTTAAAAGGTTCATAACTCTCCTATGTTTTATGCCATCCTACCAATCTTTAATTCAGCTGCACTCAGTTCTGCCAAGTGAAATGGGAAAGAACAGATAGTCTGCCATCATAGATAATAATCTGACACATTCAGATTATGGATACAGTAATATACAGAAAATATTAGAAAGAGAGGAAGCATACTATTAAAATACTCCAGTATTTCTCTCTCTGAAGTGATTGCCTGTTTAGAATGCAAAGTAAAAATCGTCAACCTACCAAAATGATGTAAAAGAAAAAAAAAAAAAAAAAAAACTACTACTGATGTTTCAGAAGTTTGCCATTCATTAAAATCTGAACAATATTTTTACTTGTGGTAGCAACAGTTTGGTAGGATCGTTCTTCCACTTTTTCTCAATAGAATTAATGATAATGACTCAAACAGGATTGCTTTTCCCAGGTTACTTCTTGGAAGTAATGCTGTGCAAGTTGAGACAAATCTCTTAAGATTACAGTGTATGTACTACCAGTTTTGGAATAAAAGAAGTTGTTCAAAATCATTGCATGGCCTGTATTTTGGCTGAGAAAAAATAAATAAAGTATTTTTAGTGGAGAGGGGGAAACAGTTTATAAATTTGTATGCTTTAAATGAAGCACTTTCAATTTCAAGACTACATACAACCTTTTTAATACATTGTTCAGCATGAGGTTTTTATATTGTTTTCTCTGTGGGAACAGCCTAGCACATAGGAAATGAGGAAGGAAAGCACATTTGGTTCATTTCAGGTAAGCACTCATCGATCCATATTTTGAGTTGGATCCTGGCCCCTGAGTGGTTGGTTTAGGCTGGTATCAAGGGATTCTTGCCCCAAGGGTGTGTCCTAAAAGCATGTGGAAGTGTCACATCCTTCCTCTCTTCTTGGGTGTGAGCCCTCTAAGTTAGAGCTTCTCCTCATTCCTGGCTGATCCTCCTTGCCTCAGACGAGTGCCGTGGAATCTAAGGGGATCCAGCCACCTACTACTGCCAATTAACTTAGATACCAGAATTGTGAGCTCAGATTTCCCCTATAATTCACAGTATCCAAACTTGGAGTTCAGGGAGAGAGGAATATGTAAAACAAGTACCGAAAAGCTTGTTTCCACAACAGTGGCAGTGGGTGAGAGTCCTCATGTTCTTTACTAGTGAGGCAGAACCCATCAGAAAAATTAAGGGAAACACTGGCTAGGATTTGTGATACGCACCTGCCCCTGCATCATCATGCTTGGCCATCTTATGAGCCGTTCCCCTCTCAGGTCTGTGTTGAAAGCCATAATCTAGTCAATAAATTCTCATCAATGTCTCTTTAATGCTTTTTCTTGTGACAGAAGATTTTTGTGGTAATCAAGAAGAAAAGCAATTCACTTGATTAAGGATTGGTAAATATAACTGACAGAAATGGCTTCCTATGTAAAATTTTTCTTCAGCAGCAGACAGCAATGTATGTTAAAAATTCTTAATGATTTAGTGGAACTTTCAGGAAGTCATTCGTTTCTGAATGTTTCTCATATGCAACAGCAAAGATCACCTAGGACTTAGTACCAGATTTACCCAGTCCCCATACTGTGCTGATTATTGGTAACTGGGGCGTTAGCCTTTCACCTCTGGATCAGTGTCTCAAAGCCACACCAGGTTGGTATTGAATAAAAGTCACTTCCAACAGCTGGGTGGTCAGTGACCTCTATGAAAAATTGCAACTTGGTAGTGGACAGGTGTCTACATAATTAAAATACACTTTGCAGGCACAGTTGGCACCCTGGAATTTTCTTATTATGAGTCTATAATCTTCTCCTCCCAGCTGATAAATGGGAAGCATTCAGGAGCACTGAGATGTCATTTAAAAACAAGGAGGATACAGTGTTCTTTGTTAATCTCATAAACAAAGTACCTCTGTTTCTAGAGAAGTTTTGAATCCCTGGGCAAATGCTTCTGTGCACTGCAAAGATTATTATTCAGTCTAATAAAATTCATGAATTATAAATAAGAGATCAACTTTAAAACTGACAGAAGCCCTATAGGTTATACCGCATGATCTCACAGCCTGCACTAAGTACAGCATTCACTGTAAGGAGACTATGTTTCCATGCTATCAACAAAGCAGAGTGACACGGGATAGCCTACATAGCCAGGAACTTGCATTAATTGAGTCACTATGTCCAGATCTCCACACAGAACTGGAAAAATTCTGTAGCCAAAAATAAATAAAAAAAAAAAATAAAAATCAAAGAAGGTCTTGCCAGAAGATATGCCCAATCTCAACATGAGGTGGTTTCTCTGACCAGGAATCAAGGAAACAGTTTTATATATTAGTAGGATGTGGGAGATAAACAGGAGAAAACAGCACAATATTTTCTGGCTTTTGAATAACCAAGCCAGCAATTCAAGCCTCAAGCCTTTAACTTGTTCCTCTTCTTTAACTTCTTCAGGCAGAGGTTTTGTCAGAAATGACACAGTGACCTCCATTGACTTTGCTTTCTTCATGCACTAACCCTGAGCTAAGCGAGACAGAGCTTCAGGCTGAGGCCAGATGACAGATGTAGCTCCACAGAACTGGGGGATGGTTAGAGACTATCACGGAAATCTTTGTGGATCTGCCAATGGCTCACATCTGGGTCAATGAAAGAAATAAGGAAAACCTTACACAGAATCCAACCAACAGGGAAGGATATTTAAGCACAATACACCTACAGGATGTTTCACCTCTCTGAAAAGAAATGTTGTTTGTTCTGACCTAGTTCAAGATGTTAAAAGATAGACAAGAACACAAAACAAGGTTGCTATGCTTGGCTCAGTCAGGCTGTAGCAGAAACCCTACAGACTCACGTGAGAGCAGAGCCCTCATCACAGGGCAGGAGCAACAGGGAAGAGGTTGGTTAGCTCAGGATCTGAAAAGTTCTCTAGAAGTTTTCTCCTAGTAGGGCTTTTTTCCCTAATGTGTTTTCCTCAGCCACTCGTTTCTTCTAAAAGTGGCAACTGAAATCCAGAGGCAAAATACTTCTAAACAAAGCTCAACATTCACCCCTACATTCCATAATTTATATGCATTAAAACTAGTCTGCTTTTCACAGGTTTCACCAGGAATGGTTAAAAGGAGGAGGAGGAAAACAAGCATGTAATCAAAGAATACCCGTTTTTAACACATTTCTGTCACATTGTCCAGAAGAACACATATAACCTGTTCAACCTGAACAACAAAAAGTTAGAAACCGTGGAGATGGCCATGGTTAACAAATCACAGATGTATGAGACTTATCCAGGAAGACCTCACAAATCAGCAATGAGGGAGAAGAGAGAGCAAGTCAGGCAGAAACTATTTAATCAATGAGTAAAGACAATTATAACATCTGTTAATCTTTTGTGTAGGTTATAATTAGATGCTGTGGAGGAGTAGCCTTTAAGGAGGCAGGCAGGGAATCCTTTAACATCTGCTAGAAGGGCAAACACTGTGCAGTAAATTACTTTAAATGCAATCAGCAGAATGAGAGCTGTGCAGGGTTCACAGAAGGCCTGTATAAAAGATTGAAGATAACAAAATATTTTGCCAAAGGTCAACTCCTGCAGCACTAAAGCCTGAATAATGACTGCTAGTTTAGAGGCCACATCAAAAACAAACGTGATTGTACCTCTGAAAAACAATTCTTTTCTCATTTGTGTCATTATAGCAAAAGCACATGCTGCTGCTGTATATCACGTCAGCTTAATGACTTATTAGAGCTGTATCTATCAACCTTGAGCAGTTTCGAATAAACAGGTAGATATGACGTATTTTAAAGACCAGAATTCAGTCTAATTAGACTGACATAGAACTCTGTTGTTCCATAAAAGTGATGTGATTCTTATTTTAAACAATTAATCATTCAGTAGCTTCTCTAAAATCCAATTATTTACTCATTTTGCCCTTGAAAACAACCATATGCTTTAAGATGTTACTCACTGAAAATGTGAGACCAAGTGGGAGTTATTTTATCCAGTTTAACATGGCCCTCTGCTGGCAAAATAACCCCCAAAAATTTTATCACTAAGAACAATTTTGTCAGACCCAGTGAGCGGAGCAGCTGAAAAGATCCTACTTTTCACAGCAAAGTTCCATATTTTAAAAAAACGTCAGTGTAGAGCAGACCTTTGAGAATTCATAGAAATTAAGCCATTGCTTAATCTGCTCTCGCGTTTCCCCAGCCAAGAGCACTGCTTCTTCCCAGCAGATGCAGCTCTGGCCATCACCAGACCACCAGCAAAAAAGCCAAGCGATCATGTCTGGTGGAATAAGTCATTTTAGAAGCAAATGCAATCCTCTCACTCATGTATTTAGTTGTGCTGCTTACACTCCTTGAAGAATACGATTCCAAAGAGGATCAGGTCACACATGTGATTTCAGTTTGCACAATTAGGTAATACTTAATACAGGCAAAGAAAGCATAATAGAGCCCAGCTGCAAAAAGAAGAGTATTCAAGATACAGATGGCAACTACCACCAAAAGGTAAATTCACTGCACAAGAATTCCTGCTTCTCTTTTTCTCCCCAACCATTACTGAAACTGTACAGTGGTCATCCAGCACAGCTTCAGTCAAATTGAGGCAAACAATGAGACCCGTCTCTGACGATGCCTGCAGTAATTAACTCTTCCTATTTGTATCATGTCTGAGGAACAAAGAAACAGGATATGGTAAACTGTTGAATTTAACAATTTAGATAATGATTAATTATAATAATCAATTAGTACTGTCAAAGAGAAGAATTTATGACACATATTTTGTTCTGCACAGACGCATTGTGTGGGCACACCATCCAAGGCTAGCTTGGCTCTGGAAAACAAATAGTGTTGTCTTGCAGAAAACTTATCAAATATGTGGTTGACACACAGCAAATGCTGCTTTTAAATACTAAGAGTCCATTTTTCAGCAACATTATTTTTATCCACTGTTTTATAATCCAAGCTACTTCTCACGGTCTGCATCAATCACAGCCTACAGACAGCACTACTGCCAGCATGTGGAACCCACTGCTGTGGCACGGACACCATCCCTGCAAGTCACCTGGGTGCCAGTCGATGGACTCAAACAAGATTTCTGTTTCAGATAACAGCTATCTAACCTTTTATCCCCAAAACATCATGACTAAGTTACGAAACCATCAGGGAATACCTAACGCAATTCTTGGTATATGAAAGGGATCGTTAAACAGTATGGAACAGTACTACAAGTGTTAATGCTTCATATTCTATTGACATGGAACATTTACCCCATTTTAGTAATAAAACTGCATTTTAGATGCTGAAACTTCCAAAGGCATATTAGCAACTTTGATGTGGATTTTTGTTCTCCTAACTCCAGTGCTGCCGGGAGCGGAGCACGTGCAGAGCTCCGCAGGAGCTGCAGAGCAACTCACTGCGCTCGGCCCTGCTGAGCCGTGCTGAGTTCCTCAGCTCTGCTTTCCTTCGGCACCTTTGTTCCACAGCTTTTATCCCAGCCTCAGTCCCACTTGTCAGGGGATGACAGGCTGGACTCTGCACTCATTCTCTTCCTTTTCACATGGTGAGAAAGCCTGAAGAATTGACAGTCTGCTGGCAATTGTCCCCTTTAATGCCATCCCAGAATGTTATCAGATCACACGCGCTATCCTTGGGCTTATTTCTCAGACCTGCAGCATTTACCCAGGGAAAAACCCAAGCAGGGGATCGTTCTCCTGAAAAATGAGCTTGCTCATAGCCTGATTCGCTACACTGAGATATAGGAAACAAAATGGAAATGTGAAAAGGAAATGTAAAAAGGGGAAATGAAAATCAAATGGCCCCAAGCTCATCAGGTTTTGAGAGCCTGCTCCTGCTCTTAGAGTAATTAGCAGAAGATTTGCTCTCAGTTGAAGTGGAGGGGGAATTGTACCCTACCACTCTGCATTTGACGGAGCAGGATTTCTACTTGTTTAAATCTAAGCCTCAAAACACTTATACACAACTCATTTTATGCACAAGAATAAGAGCAGAAAGTCCATGAGGTTTTCTTAAAACAGGAGCAAGATTCACATTTGTAAGATTAGGACTTGCACATAAAATTAATTTAAGCGGGAAAGATAAGTGGGCCCTGATTACTGTTTTAATCTCACTTTGTTTTGAAGGTTTTGTAGGCATTTGCTCACATGATACCTGAACTTTGTGAATGTAAATACACTTATCAGTGTACTTACAGCAGATCAGCAGACCATCATCACTGACCACAGGCTGACAGAGGGAAGGAAGGACTGGCCCACAGGAGTCAGCATAGGGAGCAGACCAGAAACCTGCAGACTGTTCCCTCCCCCAGCTAAAGGCTTCATCACTATTCTCTGTTCTTCATTCCTAAGTTCAGTAGAAGATTCTGAGCTACAAAATGTCTTCTAAAGAAGGTATAAACTATTATACTATTTCTAAAAGAGACATAAAGAACAAAACTCCATGCTCTTACTTAAGCCCCTATTTAAAAGTGCAAAAGCCTTTGCCATACTCATGGCATGGTATTAATGGGAGCTAAATTTAGGGTGCTTTTTTTTTTTTTTTTTTCCTTTTCCAGGAGAATATGCTTCAGTTCCAAAGACAGAACAACGGGTCCTAAGTTGCACAACATCTTGACATGCCAAGCCACATTAGAACATCAAAAGGAGAGACAGACAAGTTTTGATCTGCTACAGAAACAAGGTCACTTGAGAGAGGCATCTGCAGTTGTAGCCACCAAACCTTAGTACAAAGCCCCAGTAATCTGTTGCAACTGAGTGGCCTGTAAATAAACTGAGTGGCAAGAGAAGCAAAAAAACAGAAAAATAAAAAATCCTCCAATTCCTGTTTGACTGATTTGTGCTAACTCAGCCTCATATACTTGCCCATCGGAGTCAGATTTCTGATTTCATCCTTCAGAAATGTGCTTTATCTCCACAACGAATCATTAAATAGAGGTAAACAGTAATAGAAGAGATCCTCGTACACAGAACTGTGATCAGGTTACTCTCTGGAAGAGCCACTACAACTGAAATTGCAGTAATTTAGAATGGGCTTCTGGTGAAGGACTGAAATGAGAAGCAGGAGAGCTGTGGTTTGTTACCAACTTTTGAAGCAGGTAAACTAAGTTTTAATAAATCACCTCTACAGGTCAGTTTCCCCCCTCCGGAAAAGGGAATAATACCATGACAATCTCACCTACTTGTGATGAAAATGAGTTAATTAATGTCTGTAAATGTAACTCTGTCCTCAAACAGCAGGCACTACAAATAAAGTTTTTCTCACAGCAGCTACCAAAGCAGCAATGTTTCTGCTCTGTTTCAAGATTTCTTGGATTTCTAACATAAATACTCAAAACAAATATTACTGTTTCTCGTGTAATTGATAATTCATTTAATCCAAAAGATGCCAGATTTCCAAGCAGTGTATGAGTCTTTCTCTCAAGCTTATCTATCTCCAGAACTTGAACTGGGGATAAAAGTAGCAATAGCCAAGTTTTGTTTTAAATCTCTGCCTGCATAAGCAGCAAAACAATTTTTAAAGAAAACTGTATTAAAAACTATGAGGAAATGATACTAAAAATTCACATTGATTTTCAGTATTCAAATAAGTGCCATGAACTGATAAAGGAACAACTTTGAAAAGACAGACTATTTTTTGTTCAATTAATGACAATACTCACAATGTTTTAAGAATCTTAGAGTTTCATCATATTAAGAGTCACTTCAGTGTAATCCCATGCAAACAAAAGATGGATTCAAGCTTTCATTTGTCCTTTATTCTGTTACTGAAACACTCAGATGCATGGCTGCAATTACGCCAAACAGTTACATACTTGCTGTCCTTTTAATTAAAGTACAAATAGCAACGCCGACACACTCGTAGAAAAAAATAAGCTTTAGAGAGATGATTAAAACACTAAAACAGCAAAAGTCTTACTTGAAGCAGTTCAGTCAAAACTTGTCAGCCCTGGAGAACTCAGAACCGTAAGAAGTCTTTGCAGTCCAGAAATTCTCTTGAGTTTATCCAGTGTTTATTTACCAGGCTTTAAAAGTCTGTGGTTAGAAGAACAGAGTTAGCTTTCTACACCATCCACAGCACTACTGAAGTCCTCAAGCAACAGCAGACATGAAGTTTGCTGATAGTTGGCTTTTCTGCTGCTGTGTAGTTGCTCAGTACTTGTAAATACAAGCTCTGTGGACAAAGTCCCAAATGACATCACAGGCAGCTGCTTATTGTTGAGTCTTTATTAACTGACTGTCAAAAAAGAAAAGAGGAGAGGAAAGAAAAGCACAAACTATCTTCCCTGCAGCACAATTTGCATCTTAGTAGGAGTTGCAGTGCTACACACATAAATACTTCTGTTTACCCAACTGATGTTTTCTTAGAATGAATAAACAGTGTTTGCAGGGAAAGCAGAAAATTAAGAACAACCTAACCAGCTTCAAAATGCAAAGAGCACAGGCAGAAGAAGGAAAATTTAAAGAGTCAGCAGTGCCTTTTTCAGAATTTACCCCTGCATTCTCCTAATTCCTTTGTTTATTTTAAAGATATGTAACTAGGGGTGCAAATCTGAGTGGATTTTAAAGCACAGAGCACAGGACTTTAGTAAGCTGAAATGAAAGTTTCAACTAATTACTAATTAACTCCTACTTTTAAAAGTTACAAAATTACAGACTTCAGTCTTTACAAGATTTAAGCCAGTCAACCATCAGCTACAATATGTTCTGAAGAAACCTCTCTCGCTTTCCAAAGGAGAAAATACAAGAAAGCAAGAGCCTCAAACACAGCTATTCACGTGGTGATAAGGGCATAACACTGACCTTTCCTCCTCTGAGCTGGAGGTCCAAGACCAAGTGGTGTTTTGGAGCTGACACATGCTCAGGTGCCAGCAGGGCACCTTGGGGTGCTCACCCAAGGACCAGCACAGGCACTAATCCCAACCTGTTCCCTGCCACTGAGCTCCTGCTGAAAGAGCAGGGCTGGCAGCCTGTGCCTTGCTTTCTCAGAAGTCAGCCTTTTCAAGTCAGAACTTCAAACGCGGGCAGGGCAGCACCAAGGGCTGTGACAGACGGAGTTCTCTTATCTGCGCGCGCTTCCACACGAGGAGCTTCAGCACTGGGAAACACCTTGCCGCTCGCATCCAGACACCTGGCTCGCACATTCCGCACACAACCAAACAGAAACCTGAGCTCAGAGGCCAGCCGAAGCCAAGTTTTTATGATGTTCTCAATTTCTACACGTAAGAGTAATAGCCACCCAAATTTCTTCCTGTGTATACAGCGAGCGAATCAACCTTGGGGCAGATTCTCAGCTGATGTAAATCAAGCTAGGTGCAAGGACACAGCTGAACAACACTGGCTGAAGATCTCGCTCTTGCCTGCGAGGGCATCATTAAACAAAATTTGTGTGGCCTTAATGACCGAGTGCCTGATTTGTGTGGTGCATGCCCCAAGTGGCAGTGGTACCCTGGTGCCATAGTGCTGCAGAACTTGACCAAACTGCTCCAGAGCAAGTGTTGCCTCCAAACCTAGGTATGTGCTTTTGAGGGGATGCATTGTAACTCCCCCTGCATCCACTCCTGTGGCTAACAGGCCCGTAGAACCCAAGGAGCCACGAGCTGCATTTACAGGGCTGCGCTCCATTTTCCATCACATAAAACAAGGGTTGGTATCTCACTCACTGAGCTCTGATCCAGAAAGTCCTCAAAATACTTTGAAGATGAAGTGGGCTATGGGAGCAGTAAGCACTAACACCTACATGCAACAACATGTGCTTCAAAGCACACAGCTTCAGCCCCAGTTTTGTGAGTGCCGCAGTGTGTGGGTCCGCAAGTGGCAGCTCATTCCAGCTGGAACAACCCCATCCATAAGATCAGGGAAGGGTTACGTTTTGCTTCAGTTTGATGTTAATTTGCAGTGCACCATCTTGCGCCAAGGATTTGTTTTCTCACCTCCCATTATGAGTATTGGTGAACTTTATGGAACTGCAAAATGCAGGTTACACACCATCTCTCCTGACAATAGAACTGGCTCGCAGCATGATGCTGTGATACTTTTCCCAGCCAGCTACACCCAGCTGACCAGGGTGTGGGGAGCAGGCACAGTGTGGAGCTCTCACTCAGTACTACAGGGGCTGTGGCATCCCTTGCCCGAAACAAATTTTTTGGTGACTTCCACCGAAGTAAGTTCTGTCTAAGTCCCTTTCAGAACTGGTGGATCTTGTAAAAATAAATGTGCAAAGAAGCAAGTGTTGAGATTTCAGGGTTTAACCAGAAAGCTATTCTTCCCAAGACAAGAATTCCCATGCGGGTGGACAAACAGATTCTGCATTCTTCAGATTACAACCCTTATTAAGGGAGTGGCCACTAGCTCACCCTCTAAGTGCATTTATCCATCTAATTTCTATTCTAAGTCATCGTAAGATATAGCCACTGGCTGCGCAGATACAGCTTATTTTTGGCAGGAATGCCATGGCTTTTGTTAGAACAAAATTCAAAGCAGAAACCCATCCTTGACAAGATACAGGTTGGCTGAACAGATAAATGAGTTGAAGTGATGAGCTACAGGCATCGCTCCTGGACTGATACGCAGCAGGGACGTGTATCTGAGGGACTGATCCAGCTCTGTGTCACCTCATTCTCAGTGGGCAGACAGCTAAGCTGAGACAGAATGGGCTGACCTAAGCACACACAGAAATTGGTGAAGCTTGCCCATTCACCTACCCCAGCATAGCAGCTTTAAAAAAATGTTACACTGTTAAAAACCCAGTGCCTCTTACTAACACAAACCCATATCATCTTCTAATACAAACGCTGCTTCTCCCAAGCAAACAGCTGGGATCCCAGATGCTCCCAGTGCCCTCTCCATGACAGAGCCATAGGACTGTGGTGAGAGGGGGATCAGCCCAGCTTTGTTGTAATGCATCGTAAGGTAATGCAATACAATGTAAGTAATATAGAATACTATAGAATAGTATAATCCCAATATGTTATATTTTTATCCCACAATCATTACTCAGATCATTGGAGGGCAAACTTGATTTTTTGCCCTCCTCAGAGTTGCACATAGTTGGAAGTCTTGAGCTGATTCTTAAAATATCACAGAAATTTCTACAGAATAACACTATGATGCTGGAAAGCAAAATGCTGCTTGGAAATTAAGATTATTCTCATTTTTCCACCACAACCAAGTATCAGTCTAATAAAACAAATACTTAAAAGAATGTGGAATCATCACATGTTAGCACAGTAAACACTTCTCTAAGCCTGGGGTAGCTAGCAGAGAGAATAAACAACAGAACCAAGTAAAAATATGTGGAGACAATAAAAGGAAATGTGTGGGGGCAGTGAATGGACCTCCTCAAACACTCACTGTCAAAAAGAGGTCTTCAGGTGAAGCAGTTTGATCAGGCTGCTAAGATTTTAATCACAGAAACAGTTTGTTTTTTAACCCTACCAGGTGATTTTTCAAAGCTTTTTACCTCCCACTGCACAACAACAGTAGGGGAAAGGTCCTTAGCAAAGGAAGGTTTTATTGCTGGAACAAACAATAGATCTCTCACATTTATGAATTTAAGCTTCAGAGAAGACATCAGGTAAGACCTGACAACAATAATTGTGTCCACTTGGCCACTCTGCTGTACCTGGGGTCACGGCTCACTATACGCCTGGTTTGTCCTCTCCAGCTGTGCTCTACATGTGTGCTGCCACATACTACCCAACAGTCGGCAGACAGCTACACAGCCAGTTATCCCAACACATATCCTACACAACGAGAAACCAAGAAACCATCCTTCAGGGTCAAGATGAAACTTGACACCACATGCTGACACATAGGAAAAGGAAATTGCTAAAATGAGGTACCTAACCTTTCTAGATGAGCTGAGAACTAAAATGAGCACATACTATTTTTCCAGCTGTAACGGTGATTTCAAATCAATCCCTAAATCTTTTTTGGTTCTATAATTTTTGTTTCAGTAGAATTCCAAAAAAAGCATTCGCAGGTGAAAATTGATATAATTGACTTTCACACAATTTTAAGCAAATCCTACAAAGTCTATTTTGAGTGTTGCCACTTGGACCAGCAAGAGGGAGGCAGAAACTGGATTTTAATTTACAAGGGAACCCAGAAGCATTTTAAATGTGATTACTAAATACAAGTATCTAGGACTGGCTTTCATTAATTTACAGATTTAAGGCATTATTCCTTCTTTGCCTTTCCTCTTGTTTCTGGAGTCATGAGATTGATTCAGCCACCAGCGACCTTATCTAGAGTTAATTGAAATCAATGGCATTAGTGCCTTCTGGAGCAGGCCCAAAACCAACGTGCGTACAAGGGCTTTTGTGTATCCTTAATCACATGGGTAAGTCTCTGCAAATTTAGATTCCAATGGGCCCAATCATTAAATCAGCTATGCAGTTTAACTCCACATATGGGCAGTGGTCCCCCTCTGGTTATTGAAAGTGGTCTCTGCTAAGAGGAGAAGGTTATTTCCATAATCTATCTCTCATGAAAATGCCTGTTGCTACAGGTGTTGGGTTCGAGGAGGCTGGCACCTAATGGGAAATCTGACTAATTGGCGCTCCCCTCCTGCCTTTTTGGACGTGTCCCTGTGTGTCAGAAAGCAGAGGTATCAACTTGTGAAACACACATTCCTCTGTTGCGAGCATCTGGCCTCTTGGCAGCCAAGTCATGACAGGTTCTGCAGCAGCTGTGATGGCTCCATGCTCTTTCAGATGGTTAAACAGCCTCGTTTTTCAGCCGAGCTGTTTGTTTGTTGCTGCACTTCTGGATGCAAGCCCACTTGCCCTTTTAATCAATGAACTGGCCCTTGGTTTGGAGCAATCAGTTACATTTTTGTGCATGTCAGAGCAGACACTGCCAGCCACCCAGCCCTGTGCTCTCAGCTTGATGGTTCTGCTCCTCCTGCTCCATCCTGACTCCTTCACACTCCAAAGGAGTGGCAGGTTATCTTCCCAAGGCAAGGGCTGGGATATCGCTCTCCATCCCTCAGACACAGAATTCCATAGCTCCTGCTCTATTACAGGCCATGGTAATCAGACCAAGCAGAGCAAATAAGGAATACAATTTATATGTTTCAGATGGCTTTGTAAACTGTCCTCCTATGTGCACGCACCAGATGGAGATAAGAATATGGCTGGAAGATTTGTCCTTTCACTGTGTGGCACAGAGGTAGCAGCACATCAGCATATTAAGGGAAAAAGTTCTTCAGAGGAGATTACATGAATCAGAACTAAATTTTATGTAAATTGCCTTTAAACACATAATGCAAATCCATGATATCACAAACAGTTCCAAATAATTCCCTCAAACAACAAGCACATCACACTCCTCACACCGAATTGGATAACACAGCATTTTTTAAAAGCTCCCACAGAGACCTCCTCTTTTTTCCCTGAATTGCTGCTTGGGGAGGAAACATCAGCAATGAGCTGACTCAGGCAGCCTTCTTTCTCCCCTTCCAGGCTGTTACTTGATGTCCTCCTGTGCTTGCCATAGAAAGCTCTGCTTGTGGTGTGCTGCTGCTGTTATTCCTGCCATTGGCACAACCAGGCCAGTTCCTGTTACTGCCATGGAGGGAACCTGAGGAGGGAGCAGACCTGTCTGCTATCTGCCTGCACGTGTCTGACCTACCCCTGGATGGGGACCTACTAACCCTCTCAGCTGCTGTATGGCATGATCTGTTTGCCAAGGCCACACACGGGGTTAATCAGTACCTGCAAGCAGCCGTGGTCACTGGCCAGACCTGTGAAAACAAAACAGCAATGTCACCGCAGGTCTCATGTGAACTTAACTGGGCCCTCAGCACCATCCTTGCTCCCAAGGGCTGGAGGGAAAAAACAATCCTCGAACTGTTTGAGAACGATTATTATCATTTAAAGCTCTCGCTGGGTCTTTCATTTCTGCCTTCAGAGCAGGACGGGGAGGAGCCACTACCATCATAAGGCTTGTGAAGTAAGAGTTGCAATAACATGCCTGGTTTTAACACCACAGAATTCCATACTTGGACATGCTTTGGGATGATAAAAGCATCCCATTTTCCTGAGTGACTATTATAAACAAGTCCATCTGAAACCTCCTGCAAGGATGTTGCTGCCATAACGCCCCTGGGACCCACAGAAATTTGATCCAACAGCACAGGTAAAACCCTTAGGGGATAAGTCGCTCACTTAAAGCTGCAATGGAGCCACTGGGAAATTAAAGTCCAAGAACCAGTGCTGTGTGCTGTCAGCAGACCACTGGACAATACCAAAGCCTTACCAAAAAGCACCTCCATCTAAGTCCTCAGCCCTCTCTCTGATGTCCTATGACATCCTCGGCTGCTGTAGAATACAGCAGTAAATTGCATGCATGCTTTTAGCACACAAGATTTTAACAAGATGCTATGATTATTTGAAATCTGTGAAACATAACAACTCCTAACAGCCAGGTAGACACTTTTCAGAGAAAGGGACCAAACTGTGGCTCTGCAAAAGGGCTGATGAAACAACCTGGAACTGGTTTTGTGAGAAGAAAATGTTCTCAGCCTTGCTGCAGGACGAAGTCCTCCATTCTGTTTGTCTGACTGGAAAATGGCAGGTACAACAAGTGAAGGCTGCTCTGATTATCACACTGCCTTCCCTACTACAGAGCACTGAGGATTTTATTGCATGCTATAAAGAGAGGAAAAATTCATCTTGTAATCATATAAACACAGTGAAAAACACAGAATAAGTATCAATTACTTTTGCAAGTTTCAGTGATAGCCTCAGCCCTTGAGGATAATTTCAAACGGTATGATAAAGACTTCAGTGAGATTAAGAGCATCAAAAGCAAACTAGCATTCAAAAACAAACAATTCACTCTCAGCTATGTCAGTTACAACAAATTTTCTGAACTGGCAGATTTCCCTCCCAGCTATTCAGCTGTTCCTTCCCCACAGGTAAAACAAGTCAATCTGTTTGAGAAGACAATTTGCCACCTAGCTTACTTAACACCACACATTAAAATAAAATAACTGTGTAATTTTGATATCAAAGTGCTGTTTTAACATGAATCCGTGGTTAAAAGAATCAGCCACAACAGGGAAATACAATCAGATGCTGCTGACTTCCATACAGATTAGATCTAAGTAAAATAACTGTCCAGCTTTTGTCTCCCACTTTACCTTGAGCCTTCCTTAATCAGGTCCCTGCTGATATGTTATTCACTGTTTACTTTCATCCCACCATCCAAATTTTTCTCAGTGACATTAATACAAACCCAAATGTGACTAATAACAGGAGATCTGTGATCAGTTTTTATTCACCCAGAATTAAACAGCTGATAAAGTTGTGTAAGCCACTAGCAGCTTTTAATGAGCTACCTGGGCTACGGGCAGGCTCGGAGCTGGTCCCAGATCTCCCACGGCACTGGGGGACGAACACCAGAAGGATCGAACACGAGCATTCTGCTTTCAGAGAGGGAAAGCAGGAAGGTGCTTTACCTTCACAGTGTGAGCCACGGCCTGAAAAGGCTTTCCTAGTCATGGGAGCTCCTAGTCAAAAGAGCGAGCTCATTTGATTCATCCCAAAACACTGTTCCTAGCTGAAAGAACAGAAGCATCTCTGAGGCTGAGCACCAGCTGTGGAATGTGAAGCAAGGTTTGCCTCTGCCTTTGGATCAGCGGGGCAGGTCTCAGGCCAGCAGCCCATCCTCCTGTATCTGCAGAAGATCAACAAACACAAGTATGTACCAGCCAGCACTGCTAGCTTCTGCTTCATGTGCCTTTGGCTTCAATATAATCTCAGCAATTCAAACGAGCAACTCCAACCTGCTTTTTAAGGCTGACTGTCACACACTGAGCTTTCAGATACTCATGGATCCACGATTAAGGAAACAAAGCAATTAATCACAAGCCAGAACAACTTGCTTAGCACATTTGGCACATCCTAAAAGTACAAACCCTGTACTACTTGGATCAAGACTTGTCTGCTGACCGAGAGTTCAGGCGTCACAGACACATGGGACAGCTTCTCCAGCTTCTCCCCTGCAGTTGCCTCCTCATCCCCGAACACAACAGGCACAGCAGCCCCTGGGATGCATTATCAGTCAGAATTTTTTATACAGTACCATGGGTACATGGATGATATCTAAGAATTGTCAATAAGGCCCCACACATTTTGTTCATTGCCCATAATATCAATAATTTCCTTTCAGAGCTCTTCCAAACACCTCAGAAGCTTGGACGTGCATAATTCTCCCATGCTCTAAGTTTGGCACATGTCTTTAAACAGATGGAAATTACTGTTATGTAGCCTTGGGACATATCAAGATCTCTTTTTGTTTCTGTAATGAGGCACAATTAATACCTACGAATTTCTGCCACTCAAATGATTTCAAAATATCAGGATTTCAGCCAGAACAGCAATGCTGATGTGTGCTTTTGTGATATAATCTAACTATAATCGCAATGATAGTCATCCCTGTTCTATAGGAAATTTTGGTATTCTGCTATACACAAAAATTGTCAATTATAAATGACTTTTCCCTCTCCCACTGTAGATAACATTACACCTTAGTGAGTCTTCAGGTTAGGGTAATCCTATGGAGCTAGATAATATTTGGGGCAGCGTACGTGGAAGTTTTGCTGCCAGATAGGATGGGACAGAGCAGTTGTCCCTATGTGCAATTTTACCACATAGTAGGCATTAGAAACATCTGCATGGAGAATCTGTGCAGACCAGCTATTTTGTAGTGATTCACCGCTAATTTTGCAGTAACTTCTCTGTGCAGACAAAGCCCTAAAACTAGGTTTCTGTTTTTAAGGTTTATACATTTCAAAAGCTTTTACAAAAAGTGATACCCACGAAAAAGCAGTATTTATAAAACACCACAAATTAATGATTTAATTATAGTTTACCCGGCAGAACCAGCATTGCCACTCCCCCCTTAGAAAGTCAGTTTATGAATGCTTGAATTGCTCAAGGTAATTCTTGAACTTTGTCCTTTTCATGAAAGGTTTGCTGTGATTACCATTTTAAAACCAAGCAATCTGGGGCAAATCATAAGATGACATTTCCTCCTAACTGACTTTACAGCTTATGTTTTTCTCCACCTGCAGCACACCCGGAACCCTCTGCATCAACTCTCATCTTGATCCACTACGATTGCTCACTCACTGTGGTTTACAGCTGCTACCTAACATACCTGAAAATTTCCACCAACCTCAGAATCCTGGCCACCATCCTCAGAAAGGAGTGAGAAATATTTTATTAGTTATGCCCAGATATATTACAGAACAGAAATTCTTTACATTCGGAACTAAGCTGAACCAATGTTATTAAAAGATAGGTAAACTGAACACAAGCAAGCTTTTTCCTTTTCTTCTCCTTTCCTTAGAAAGATTAAATGACAAGACTCTTGGCAAGATAAACAGTAAATGCTGCTATACCTTCATGGGGACTATGTACACACATAGCAGAAGAGGTAAATATCATGGCAGCAGTCGGTTTAATATTACATGTTATGATTTTTAAAAATATATTTAATTACTGCCGTCAGAAACTATGCTAAAAATAGGTTATTGAGCTGCATTTTTTCTAAATGACAGATAACTGTAGGGATGCAGCATTCACAAGGAACTATTTGTAGTAGGCACTTCCCTCCACCCAACAGAACCTGCAGCAGAAGATCATATGATTTCTGCAAATACATCAAGGAGAGCATAGACACAAAAGGCTAGGAAAGCAGATCATAGACATGTGAGTATATGCAGGTGCTACAAGCAAACTACATTTTCTTCCTGCCAAAAAGACCCCTCTAATCTCGAAGTTAGTGAGAATGTCCTCATCACTCCAACATTTTCCCTGCAGCCACAACAATGTTTAAAAACATGTATGCAGCCATTTGATTTTTTTCACCTTAGCAAGTGGCAGTGTCCATGAAGTCCCTTGAAGGTTACACATATTTTATATATATCTTGCAAATTAGCCTATGTATTGAGGCTATCTGCACAGTTGTTAAAATACTATTATCAGTTTACTAGAAGAAGCAAGAACTTGGATTTTATCTGTTCCTGTAGCCTTGACTCAGGCATAATTCTCCCTAAGTTGAGTGCAGAGTCAAACAGTGCGGGGAGGTCAACTGACTTCAAATCTGTGTCCCATGACATCAGACCCACAGAGCTGGTGTGTTTCGGATGGGCAAGTGTTGGAGCTGAAGCCCAGGTGCCGCTATGTGAGCAGTTGTGCCCCCTGAGCCAGCACAACTTTAATTTACTCCAGATGAAGGCATGACAAACCTACATAAATATCCTGCTCACTAGCGCTAGGATCTTGAAACCCAGCTTCCCAAATCAATGCTCCAGGACATGCCAAGCCCCCTTGAAATGATGAATCCCACGCCTTCCAATTATTAAGTATTCGTTTTCTATGGACATCTAGGGAAAATAGTTGTCCTCAAGGTGGCATAATCTGGAAATACTTTTGAGGCAAATAACCCAGGTGCTGGGAGCAAGGCAGTCTCAGGGGCACTTCTCAGAGCCAGATGTCTGTCTGGGATATTTTCCCCCTGAATAAGACTGCATGCTGGAGACGTCTCCCCGGCCACATCAGGTGCATAGCGTCTGTCCCACGATCTTTTCCTCAGAATTCCAGCACTGCCTGTGCCTCACCGCAGCACTTACCCCTTGCTCTAGAATGCAAGCTTTAATTAAAGGGTTCTGCACGTTATGCCTGGAAGGAAGATTTATCAAAACATGAGCAGAACATAAACCTTCAACCTATATAAAGCCTGAGACAACAGCTCTGAGGTGCTGTTCTTCTTTTTAGCACAAAATGAAACAACAGTGCTTCATAGATGCAGCTTTCTGACAACACCAAATTTTAAATAAACATTAAAGGATAATTTGGGGGGGATTTTGCCACACTTTCCAAAGTGACCTAGTAGATTTTACCTTTGGCTTTACTGCTTCCCTCTCAACGAACCCAGAGAGAAACCTATATTATTATCCTACTTAAAATTTAAAACATATTTAAAATAAAGATATTAAAAGACTGCAATAAATTGAATTGGACAACAGTACAAAAACTGGCTCTCAGCCACACATTTAACGTGGTGGCTACATCTCAAGGCCCGGCAGTGTCACCAGAAGCCTGGCACCTGCATGGCACTGGGCTCAGCATCCAGGTGAGCTGCACTGCACAAAGCACGAAGCAAGAAGCAGGACAGCACCACAGTGCGCTCCCCAGCAGGAAAGGCAATGGCGGGGGCACAGCACAACCTGCCTGGGCTGAGTCCTGTCCCGCAGCCCTGTCTCACACAGCCTCCAGAAACAGCTGGCAAGCACTGCATCACAGCACACCACGGAGGGAGGGTGCACAAAACCTGTTCTTTTTCAGGATAAAACCACAGAATCCTCTTTGAGGGATAGGTCCTCTTCCCCCTCAGCACTCAGGACTCGAAGTGGTGCCACAAAGAGGAATTCAGCTCAGCTCTACCTACACGCTGTGTCACAGAACAAAGACTAGAGGAACTCACCCCTTTCTGTGTACAGATGTTTTCTAATCACTCTTTCCCAATCGCACGTTCACAGGTTGGTTGTGTGCAGGGTCTGATAAATACTGAGCAAACTGAAGGTTAAATACACCCCTCAGAGATTGGCCCACAGAAGTGAAGAGTGCGACCAAGTGGGAGCACAAGCAGAGTCCTGCCAGGGCATCTGCAGGCCCACCGCTGGCACCACGGTGGGAACTCTGCTGAAAGCTGGTGAGGCTCTGCCCGTTGCTCCTGGCACTCATAGCTGTGGCCAAAGAACGCATCTCACTCGGATTTTGTGAAGACACAAAAATACATCACCATAGGAGTTGCCATTTCGAAGTATCTTACTGAACAAGAGCACGTGCAAAAATGTTCCGAACCTCCCCGTGCAGCACAGCTCCCAGTGCCCTGCCGAAGACCCACACTGCCAAAACCCCACAGGCCCAGGTGGCACTACATGACAGGAAAACATCCTGGCTTTGAGCTCTACAAACTTCACTTGCCAAGAGACATTGTAACTATGACGGAGTGGGGGATTAAGAGTTAACACAAACATAAGGAAAAGCACAATTACATAAAACACAAGCTGTCAATCAGATATTGGAAATGGACCATGAAGATGCCCGTGTAAGTGCATGTACTTATACCCAGAGACCACTTTAAAGAGCTGAGTGTGATTTATACGTACTGCAGCTGTCACACACACTATTTCTGACGTTCAGGAGCCTATGCACACTGTCAGTTGAAGAAATTTCTGGTTATTTGCTATTTTGTAGATCTGTAAATCACATAAATGCTCATATTATTACCATGTGCTCTGACAGTTTGCATCAGCAGACCATCTCGGAAGAGCTCTGTAATGAATTATTGATAGCATCTCGCATAGCTGGCAAACATTTATTTGAAAATCAGGCTCCTGTGATACAGAACCTGCTTCTTTCCAATCTCCAGATCAACCCTAATGTAAACTATAGCATACAACAGATTAAAAAATATATAGCCTAGCTCTCAATTCATGTTCCCATTTTTATCATTTGACGGTTCCCATAAAGATTGTTTATTATTGCTGTGAAATGCTGGAACCAAAATATCCTGTAGCTGGAAACTGGAAGTCTCAGTGACTCTTCTGGCCTCCTCTCATTCTTTATTTCTTCTATTGAATAAACAAACAGCCCCATTCTGTAATGACAAAGCAAGCCAGGGTTTTCCCATATTGTTTTGACAGATGTTGTCAGGGACTGATTACAAAAACCTGTATATCTAGTAGATATTTACTACTGTGATTTTCCATAATGTAACTGAACTACATGCAGAATAAACTAACGTCATAGGAAGATGTGCTAATGAAAAGACTCTGACTATGGAAATAAAAACTGCAAAATAACTTTTCCGATTGTAGTAAAACCTATTTTTAAAGGTATTGCAGGAGAAAAAAAAAAAAAAAAGTTGTTACATTGTCCTAACAGGGCACAAAAGACAGATGGACATGAAAGGACCGCTTAACAGAACACCTCAGTGTCTGCTCAGGCACCTTGCAGGAAAAGATCAGAACCTTCTCCGAAGGTCTCCTTGCTCAAAGCTCTCTGCGAGAACAGGCCAACAGACCAGTCTCCAGCTGAATGCTACTTAGCTCAGTACTTGTAGTCAGCATTTTGTCTATTAATGTTTTTGTTCTCTGTTTTTACAGTTAGTTGGAAAATGCATCAAAGCTGCTGGGGTTCAATTATAACCAATTATTTTAAAGGGTTTCCTGGGTTTTGTGTTACAGAACTGTTTGGCGGAGGGTGCTGTTTAACCTGCCATATCAGCGTAATATTTTAAAAAGCAACAAATAGAAGTAGCATGATGCTCCGTTACAATTATATGCAGAATTGTGTGACAGAACGATTTTCTGTTATCGGGTGTTAATGTGCCATTTGTAACTGCCAAAAGGAAGACCCCAGACACTGCAGCACCAAGGGGTTTTCTTTTGAACATTACTCCTCAGGTCTGTAGCCCTCACTGACTCTGACACTGACTCTGCCAAAAGAGATAATTCATCACATCATTTTGCCTGGGCAGAAGAAGAAACGCACAATTCATATTCAAGAGCATATTTCCCTGGTGTTTCTCTAGATTCTGTGCAGACACAGAAATAAATGTACATGCATGTATGCGTGCACACTGCACATAGAATTGAAAGAATAAATAGAAATGAAAGGACATCACCAACACAATGCACTGTTAAAACAACTGAATACTCATACAGTTCATTGGAGTAAGATCCTAATGTGACATGAGTCAAAAGATCTCAAAAGTTTCAGTGATTTTAAGTTTTCACTGCTCCCTCTGATAAAAGACTTCTTTCAGTGGAAGAAGAGAGGGATTTAATTATCTGTGGAAACATGTAATTTGATGTCTTTTCTTGGTTGCTTGTCTTCAGGTAACTGCATGTTAAACAAGCCCAAACCTGAGAAATTTGTAATTTTTCTATTTAGAAGTAAGTGGAAGCTGCAGCTGAAAAAAAGGCTTAATTATTCATCAATGTGAAGGAAGACTTGAAATATATTCAGTAATTCAGAGCAGTTAGTCTACAGGAGGAAAAGTACTTAAGTGAGAATTAGGATATCTTATTGAATAACACCCCAGTGATATTATTTAAAATCAAGGCCTGGTTTAAGGAAAAAAGCAAATTCTTTGGGAGACAATAATACTAAAGTAACACAAAAAAAAACAAAAACTGGCAAATATGCATACAGATGAGAACCAAGCAAAACTTTATTAAATATAAATAAATAAATAAATAAACATGAAGTAAATTATTCATCCTCCCAAAAATTTGAAACCAGTCATGCCTCCAGCTCAAAGAAACCGTCATTGTGAGATGTACGTGAAGATACTGATAATATCTCTAGCTGCAGGGTGTATTAGGCATTTGGAAAAACAGAGTCAGGCTAAATCTAGTTTGCAGCTTGTTACCTGAATTGAGATGTGAAGGGGCTGTGGCTCAGCACAGGGTGCTGTCCTCACGCTCACAGCCCCACACTGCGCTTTAATGATGCCCCCACAGATGGTGCAAGGTTTTTTTTGCATTTCCTCCTCCCTCTCACTTTTTTCCTCTGTCTAACCCTGGAGTCCCTCAGACTATACAATCCAGAACTTTTTCAAGCCAATGCTTTACTTCATTGTGCCCCTGAACCCAATTTAAACTTCAAACTTGAGCTGACTGAAGGGGGTTCAGTCAGCACCTCTGTGAAAAAATGGAGATGGTGAAATCCATCAGCAAGTGACTTGTCTTTCAGATGATCTGAGCACCACCAAAAAACAGAACACAACAGGCAACAGAGAAACAAGACAGGCAGGTATCATCTTTAATTTAAAAATGATTGTTTACACTGTTCTGATCACCTTCAGCATCCTGCACGCAATGACAGCAATGCAAACCATAACAAGCACATGAAGAAAAAGATGCCAAGGAAATGAAACAAATTGAAAAGGAAGGACAATTTCAGCCTGACTGACATGCACAAGCACTTTCTTGAGTGATACACGGCTAGAGTGGGAAAGAGGATGAGCTCTGATGGTTTTCCTTTCACTTATAGGGCTAAGAACAAGAGATCATAGCATTACTCATTACACCACCATCTTCCCCATGGGTTACACACAATTAAGAACTAGCACAGCTAAGCTGGAGTACCCCTGTAAACAGAAGTTTAGCATATGCACACAAACTGGTTTACATGTGCTTCACCCAAAGGCTGACTGTGTAAGTGCCGATTCTAACCCAAAAGCCATCCATCTTGCCAGCAGACCTCAGTTTTGTGTTCCCCAGCACAATCCATTTCCCACAGTAAGCCACGTGGCAGGGACCACCTCTCCCCCTCTTTCCCACACGACCTAAACCATGTGACAGAAGCAGACACCCAAATCGACTGCTACTACCCACTAACTCTACATAGTTGACACTTCCACTAAAATTTCCTGTACTTCATACACAGAGCCCAGTGGATTCATTTCATATCCATGTTATGTTACTCATATCAAGTTGTCATTTGAAATTATTTTAAGCATATTATTTACAGTATTAATTCAATAAGAAAGGTTACTGCTGCGGGATTCCAATTTTGACTGCTGAAACCACTTGCTTCAATCATTTATGGTAGTAAATAAATGTTATGAAACCTCATGCAGAAACTATTATCCAAATTACTGAACAAAAACAAAAAGGCCTTTATTATGTTCCAGGAATGTCTTTCTGGCAGAGAAAATAATATTCATGTACAATGTCTTTTTATAGATTAGTCAAGGGAAAAAATGACTGCATTGATATACTGCAAACTGTAAGGATTTTTCTTTCCTGAAGAATTACAAGTGACATCAGTTTTCATAATATCTGAGAAGAATAGAATATATTTTGTTGAAAGAATTCCAGCTTTTTTATTCTGGTGTGTTGTGTTACTGAGACAAATTTTCCCATTGTTTATTGTTTGGCCGTTGTGGATGTAGTGTTCATAAAGAAAAAGTCTGAGCTCTAAAATATTTTTCCTGAATAATTATTTTATTGTTTTCCCTCAAGCAAGGCAGCAAAATGACCCTACCAAGATCTGTGACAGTATTTGCTGGGGGATTGAAGCCTCCACCTCCAGGGCGTAAAATAAAATTGTCCATGAGGTCCCAGCAGAGCATTCTCAGAAGTTATTCCTGTACTGTGTAGATTCAAACAATCCTCTTCAGTAGCCAAAAATGTCGCGCAAGAAAGTAAACAGTAAGGCTAGGGGATCTGCAGAGGAACACAATCCACGAGATTTTCCCAAGGTGGTATGCAAAATGCAGTGTCACAGGAAGAAAGAGACCAACATGGTGGGGTATTATGATGAACCTCTAGGGAACTGCACTTGTTCTCTTCTCCATCAGTATGAAACAGGCAGAGCTTTGGACTGCGTTAATGATGGTGTCCAATCCACAAACCAGACCCTTCCTCAGAAATAAACCCGAACATCTGTCCGACACAGGGGATGTGTTGTCTACCCCAGAACGAGTCTCCCTATGTAACATTTCTTCCCATGTAGAAATAAAAAGGATGAACATCCACTCCACCAGTTAAACCTTTCATATAAATGGTTTATCATGCCATATTTTCATTAGCAAGGAAATCTGGTTTTGTTTAGCCATCTTTTCAGATTGCTGTTGGTGTTCTGCTTATGGTGAAATCCTGATCTCACAGAAGTCAGCAAAAGTATCCTTACTGTTGTCCTCTAAAATCAAAAACCCTACAGAGGAACTTAGTTCCAATCCAGAGGGTCATTTAGAGCTCTAAACCAGAGGTATAGCCTTAGTACCTACCGTGGGGTATCAGCAGGATTTCACAGCCAGGTGTATTGTACAGATGTCTGCCTAGTGAGTGATGGCACACAAATGATATTTTTATTCTCTTTATTATTATTATTATTATTAAGAGGACACTTGACAAGAGACAAACTATGCAGTTGACTCAAACGCTAGCAGGCATTCCACACACTGTTATTCTACATGAGGCAGAGACCAGCAGCTCCATACAATCAGCATTCATTTCTGGAACTTCTTTTGCAAAGCCAAGATTGTAACAGTTCAAAGAAAATGACTTTGCAACTGTCAAAAGGCAAGAACATGCTCATCTTTTGAGGAAGTGCTATGGCAATGACTGCCATCACAGTGAGCAAAATTATTTAAGAGTTTCATTGTCAGAGAAAGGGTGATGTTGTGGTTGTTAAAGCACAAGCATTTAAGTAATATGATTAGGGTCTGTTTTTTTTGATAGTTTGTTTTTTGACTTTGCCACTGTCACTTTTGTGATTTTTGGCCAACCACTTACCTGGCTGCCTTTCTGCCCCACTCCCTCACTCTGAAACAGCCTTTTACCCAACTCAGTTGATGCTGACTGTCAGGGTGTCAGTGCCAGCAGCGGTAGCACAGCAATACCAGCATGAGGCTGGAATGGATCAGATGCGCTGGGCTTTCAACCTGGGGCACCAACGGATTTCCTGTGCTGTGCAGCACATGGTACGTGAAGCTGAGTTCTCTCAGTATTAATAAAGCCCAAATGAAGCTGCACCTAGATTATAAAGACTTTAATCATACTGAAGAACAAGTTACCCTCTAAAGCCACCTCAATCTGTCAGTAAAGCACATTCTTGGATGACACCAACTGTCACAGCTCACCGAGGTTCTGTACATAGACAGCTTGCTGCTTTGCAGAAAGATCAATGGTTTTACTGTTACAGAAAATGTGTCTTTACTCACAGTACAACTGTGTGAAACTTTCAGTAATCAATGGAAGAAACATGTCGTTAACAGACCCTGCCTGGTGGAGGAGAGGTTAGCTCAAGAAGAAGAGGTGGAACGCAATCTCACAGAGCCAGTACCAATGATATAGTGGGTGCTGGATAAATTGTTGCATATGGGTGCTGGGGAGGACCTTGTTAGACATACCCACACCTTGAACTCAACACAGCCCTTATGCTGCACAAGAAAGCCATGACATTTCTCAGAGAAGCCTCCTACATTTCCCCTTAAAATGCAAAAGGACTCCATTTACAAGCCTTTAGTTTCAAAATTACTCAGTTTTGGCTCTCTATTGGAGTCTCCTGAGGTGACTGAATACAACACAGGCAGACTTGCTTTCTTTTCTCATAAAGCTCCATCGTGAGGGCTAGTCAATAAAATATTATTTCAGTTTTTACTGTCAATAGTGATATACATTACGTTTGCATCATGCTTTTCAAACCAAGCAATCACAAAGCACTTTACAAGACCTTATTTCACAGAGCAGCTGTAAATGCACATCCCATCCACATTCAGACTACGCAGCACTGAGGGCAGGCCGGGAGTCACTGTCCTTGTCACCTGCACAGACCAGGTGAGCCTCCATCCTCCCTGCTGAGTTCTTGCCCAGCAAAAGGAAGCAGGATTCCCTACAGGAGTCTGCAAGCCATGAAATTTCATACATAGGTATTCCTTGCAACATGTATTTCTAAGTTGCAAGAGTGCATAAGAATTGAGATCCTTATGAACAATAAAACGTGCATCACACTATTGAAAATAAGGAGTTAGCAATAAAAATGGCAAAAGAAAAAATGTCAGCTCTGTGTTTCTCCACAGGATCATCAAGGAAGTACAAAATGGTTTTAAAAATTTAACCTGCACTAGCAAGCATAACAACAGCTGGTCCTTGTACTTTGCAATGTTGGAGAGTGCGGCTGAGGTTGAAAGTGTTGCTTTGAATGTGAACATGGTCCCAGGAATGCGTTTTGTTTCTCATTGCAGCCACCTCTTATGCACAGTCCTTTGCAGTGCATCAGTTTCTTTTTTAGCTGTACGCAGCCTTTCTAAACTGAAGAAAAGGGAACGATTCTAAATGCAGGTATTATTTTGTCAGTGTCCCTGCATATATCCCCTATAGGCGCTGAAGGGTCCAGTGGAAAGAGTAGGAACTACACAGCTACTGATATTTTCTCTCTGGAAGGGTGACTTAGAAAGAAGAAATAATTGGCTTTTCCTTTAGGACTAGCCACAAAACTGAGCCAGTGTGCGAGAGATTGGAACACAGACGCAAATTACTTCTCTTCCAGCAAACCAAGTAAATAAAGGCAATTCCTTCCTTGGGGCAGTCACATTTATACAAATCGGTGTCTGGAGACACAGCCTAGCCCTGCAGAAACAAAGCTCTCGGTAATGAGTCCAGCTGCCTATCTGGTGAGAATTCTCCTGGGCTGACATGACAAAGACAACATTCATGGGGCTACCACAGAAGAAGTCTCATAAAAATTACCCTGAACTCCTGTTTAGTAGCTCCTGCTGCGGAAGAAAGGAAGCGGAGAACTCCTTGACTTCAGACAGGAAAATGACTTTGGGCCTGTATGCAGGACTTGTGTTTGAAGGAATAATTTCTGTAGGGCCCAGAATCTGCTTTGTGAAGCAAAGCTGCACACACCGATCACCTAGGCCTTCAAACCTTATTTAACTGGGTGTCCTCATTTATCAACTGTAGTTACTGCAACAAGATTAAAGTTTGAGGCTACTGCACTGGACTGTGCCAGTGCCACTGGACTCTGGATAGCTGAACTCCTGTTTGCATTAGAATTGTTTTCTAGAGAGGAAAGAATGTTCTGTAACTTCGTTGTATGCACAAGGGTTTTACTGCTTGGATGAGAGGCTGGGAAGTTGCCTTTTCTGCCACCAACAAACTGTGTAAGCAGCTTCGAGGGGGTTTGTCTTCTCAGCTTATCCACAGGCTCTCAGAGGGATAGTGTGAGATTTGAAATGATCACTTTAAAGACTACAGATTAAGAGTGAGATTCGTCACTGGGCAAAGTTCAGCAGAAAGATAGCTACTAGATCTCTTACAGCTTCCAGATTGTGAAGAACTGAACCACCCTTGCCAGTCCCAAAGTCTGGGTAATTAAAGGACAGCTAAAAGTTTATCTTCACTCATGACTACTGATCACCTCCCTTATCCTTCTGATGTAAAAGTGCAATAGAAAGAATAAAGAAGTTTGTCTAAGAACTAGCTCAACAAATAGTAACTCTAACAGTAAGAGATTGCAATATATTCTGATTTGCCCTGCCTGTCTCATACTATTTCCTGCTGGAAACCATTCTTGCCAAAATTATATCCCTGTGACATGCATATCTGGTATACATGTCTCTTTCCTTCAGATCTACCCCTATGTCAGAGGCCCTATCTATCTATATTAACTTAGTATTTCTTCTCTTCCTCTACATATCGCACAACCTCTTATCTATCCTTTCAACAACTTGTCCAATTTTACTACATGGGATCCCACGTAAATACTTAGAAAATCAATGACTGACCAAACAAAATGGGAAAATAATTTTTAAAAATCCCACAGAACCAGAAATTACAGAATTGAAGCCCCAATAGAATTAATTTTGAAACAGCAAACATGCCCCAAAAGCAACAGCAATCCATATCTTGGCTTAAGATACACCTAGTAAGGGACATGGCATTTTTAATAGTCCTTTACAAGTAAACTACTGGTATGAGACAAATGAGAAAAGAATTGATTACCTCTTCTGATGAAGCTGAAGAAACACGGGTGCTGCTGTACTTTCTTCCAGCAATCTCTTTACACAAGCGCAGTAGTTGCACTTTCTTTCACTTTCAGGTCCCAAGATCATGAGGAAACTGTCAGACACAGCTTTGGTGTAAATGAAAAACTCTACTTCGTAATCACCAACAGATTTTCACTTTTAAGCTGGAAAACAAGCACTGTCCTTTTGGCTCTTTTTCAAGATTTTCTGTTCCAAGTTATTCATACTCTGAGCATGACTCTCAACTTGCTCATAACTTTCAAGCCTCGGGAGACTTCTCCACACCCACGTTGCACACTGCTGCAATGAGATTTGTCTGGTGGAGTCTGATCGATGGAGGACCCCTAGCGACACGGGGCTTTGCACGGAACATGATCCAAGTCAGCCCATGCAATTACTTTTCAGAGTTCATTAGAAACTATCAGCACAACTGGCCCTACCAGAACTTTCCAGTACCCTGCAATGGTCATGGAAATTTAATGTTCACCATGGTTACCAGCACAGGCTGGCATCATATTTAACAATTACTCCTAAATTATTCTTACCGTACTCAAATGAGCAAAACGAAGAATTCATTTGCAAAATTCAAAACACAAGAAACATTGTTTCACAGTGACCAGAAATGAACACAAAAATCAAACACCAAGGTACTTATTTCCTACATCTTTCTGACCCTGCATAATCCACCTAATGGCCTACTATGTACCGACAGCTGAAGATCCACTTCACGTGGAAACATTTTTGTTCTTACCCTGACTGCATTCATGGCAGAGGATCTAGACTTGAAGATTTCACTTCCTTTTCCTCTCTGACACTCTTTGAAAACCACACTCACAGTTTCAATCCTTTCTCTCCTTCTCCCTCCAAGATTTCCTAATTCTGAACTGACTTGGAATCAAGTTTGTTCCTTCCCTGGCACCAGTTTTGTCACCAGCATGGCCGGGTGTTATTAGCTCAGAGCAAGGAGTCAGCTCAGGAGAGTTCCAGCATTTAGCAAAGCCCAATACAGACCATCACATCACTGCCTGCTGATGCATGATGGTAACCTGCCAACCCCAGCTCCTTGGGTGCACTGCACTACTGCCACAAGTTTTAGGACAGACACAATGGCATCCAGAGATCCTGGAATGATGATGAGTATGAGAAGAAACACTGAAGTTATCAAGGCTGACGCAGGGTGACAGCTCCCTTAGGTTCAACCATACATCAGCTCCTGAATGTTGTACATGAGTCACCACCAAGGACGTGGAGGCAACAAAATATAAGGAGCAGAGACATCTCAGAGCTATAGGAAAATACCACACACATGGACAAATCCTCTCTCTGCCCAGGTGAAGGGACTTAGGGTAAGGCTTTCATCTCCAACCACCGATCAGTTTTTCCTCTGCTTGTGTGCCCCTTTCTCTGAGTTTGGGGGCAGGTTCTGTCCTCTGGAGTTCTCTAGAGCACCAGTAAAATTATAAGTGAAGAAATAATAAATCCTGAGTAAAATGAAGAGATGTTTTAATGTAGAAACCAAAGAGCACTCCGTGTTTCAGAAAAGAAGCAGAATAGCCATTCTCTAGTCCTGTGGGCAGTATAATCATTACAGACTCCGTGCGAGTCTTAATAAAGGAGAGCATGTGTTCAGATACCCAGAGATTTCAGAATCTGACCTGCCAAAGACATGTAGTAGCAGTGGCTACGGCTGCAGCAGAATCACTGGGTAACGTTGCCCAGCACAATACTCCAGGAAAGTTCTCATCTATTTGCCATCATATATTATCCTGATCCTTCAGCTGGACTCGTGTAATTTTCCTACAGAGTTGCACTGAAGTTATACAACTTTTCAGCAAGGCATTCTTTGGGAAAGCCCAAAAGAAATCTGCCTGTGTTTTGGCAGAATTTGAGGACTAACA
>VXAV01004112.1:656748-678017 GCA_013399715.1 Alectura lathami
GAATTTGAGGACTAACATCCAAGGAAACAACCCAGAAAGCCAGCTTTCCAAAGGATATTTAACCTTGGGGATGCCTAAAATCTTTTTAGCATTCCCAAACCATTTCTTCAACACCTGTGTAGAAGCACACTGTAGTTTGGAAACTTTCATGTGGAGTTCCCCACCAGCTCCAAGGACCCAGCAGCAGTGCCAATAGGTCAGTGAACTCCCTGAGGAGCCACTTGCTCCATGTTTAATTGGGCAGCAAAGGAGGCTCTGATTGCAAGCAGCTGAAGCCCAGCCAATCCTGGTACAATGCACTGGAGAAGGAAATACAGAAGTACCAATAAATTCTTCTCACTTGTTTGCACATTTGCTGAACACCTCTCTCACTTTCCTTGTGGTATATTAGCTGGACCTGGGAGGTACATCCATCATTGCACAAGGGAAAAGTACACGGAATGAAAAGTATCATTATGTAGGAGAACACAGATCCATCTTTTGATTTATACTGAGTGAGTCTGGCCTGTTTAAGACAGGGGATTAGTATGAGACAAGGTTTGCCATTGCTGGCCCTGACGGTCCGTCAAAGAGACTAACAGCCCACTTTTGGGTGGGTCTCTGCTCATTTATTGCCTTTCTCATTTGTTTAGAAAGGGGTTACTTGGCTTTCTGTAATAAAAATTTATGTAAATAGCCCTGTTCATCTGCAGATCCCCAAAATACCCTAAATGGGCAGTTTGCTAAAAGTCACATAGCATATAAGAGTAACTTCTATTAGTATCAGCAAACTATTGCAGTCATAGCTGCTTTGGTCTAGCCCATTCCTTTATGGTCAGCTATTCTTTGCACTCCCTTCTGAACTCCTACTGCCTTTGGGCTTGCATCAGATCTTTAATGCTGTTATAGACCAGGTGCTGCTAAAACTTACGTGCATGATTCGTGTCAATCACAAACAATATAGATTTTTTTTTATGTGCCCTAGGTATTTCATATACATACACACATCTTTATTTCCCTAATACTTATTGTAAGTAAATACGTACTGACCTCAATTTGTAACAGTGACCGGTGATGTGTAGGACTTACCCAAACAAAGTAGTTTCAATCTATTCAACAGATTTTCCTCTGTGAATAACTGCCATTCACAGAAGGTACTTTAAAAAGAGAACCAAGCCCTCAATTCAGAGACTGTTAGTATCGCACTTGTTAAATTTCATTGGTTTTAACTGCATTAATTTTCATAGTATAAGTGTAATCGTATTTAAGTTTCTTGACAAATGGCTTTTAAAAAAATATTTTATAATTTAACTGACATTTGTTTTAGCAATCAGTTTACTTCTTGTGAGCCTCCCTTTGGCACCTGCTCTGTGCTACTTACACATTAACAATTAATGAGGCACATTTAACAGAGCCCCTACTGCTGCAATACGATCTGTCACTATGAAATTTGCAGGAGTCTTTGCTCAATAAAAATGAAGTCAAAACAGACTGACCGAGCATAATACACTGGAATAGGAGGCAACAAGGAATGTCATATGATTTCATATGAATTTCGTAGGAAAAATGTAACAATAGGTAGGAACAAATACTTGTTAGTTCCGGAAGGCATTTCAAACAAAAACAGAGATAACATACAGAAAACTTTTCGTTCACCAAATTCCAACTGCTTGTTGAATAATTATTGGGTAAAGAGAGTATTCTCTGATAAAATATTACATAGAATAAAAAAAAAAAACAGCTTTGAGCTACCTATGAAAATCTTCTTGTTTTCATTTCTAAAATCAGTACAATTATCTACTACACAGCTAAAGTAAATTTTACAAAGACATATTAAAAGCAGCAAGTTTTGAAGCCATGCTTTTAACTCAGTAGGGCAAAAGCAAGTATGAGCATAACATGTCAAGGAAGCAGCAACATTCAAACACAGATGTGCATTTGTTGTGCATCTATCGGATGCAGTATCAGCAGCGACTGGCGCACAGCTCCTTCCTGGGTAGTGTCAGTCACCTATTTACAAGCTCTGTTTTATCAGCTGAGCTTTATCCCGAAACATGAGGTTAAATCAGAAGTGTTAATGGCTTCTTTCAGAGCTACTAACTGTACACTTCTTTTCTAATAACATTTCAGACAATAAACAAAAAAAAATCTCTCCTTACTTACAAGGCAAAGCAGAAAAGGAAGGTCATTCATGACACCCCATTCACTATTTTCTGTTTCATTCTGTAAATATTATAGTGCTACTGAAAAAAATATAATGTCTGAGGTTTTCAGATCTTCCGTCAGAGTTTTAATCACTGGCTTCCCAAGAAGGGGTTTAACAAATACCACAGTGTTCTGTCAATATTTGTATGCAGCACCACATAGGGCAAGCTGCCAAACTTGCATGGTTTAAAGAGCCAAGGGTAGAAAACTGACACCCTAACAAACACACTCCCTGCTTTGTTCCTGTTAAGGTGGTGCTAAAAGTGTCATCTATGGTGCTGACTGTGCTTTAGGAAAACTTTGTTTGATTGCTTTACTTCTCCAGAAATGCATTATTTAATAATCTCGTTCCCCTGACTTTAAGGATTTGTTTCATGGCCAAACCTTTCTTACGCAATTATAAGCCTTTTGCTTTCCACCAGCTGCACTTTAAATGTATTTTAATTGGCTGGAATTTCGAAGGAATCCATTTGGCATTCATTTACATTTGAAGCACGCCCCTAGCAGCTGAAACAGGCCCCAGAAGCAACCCGATTACTTCATCAAAAGAAACTGCCTGAATACCGTTGACTCCTACATAACTACAGTGAACTCCATTATATAGGTGTGGTGATGCAATTAATAATTCCCTGCCACATTTTTGCTTATCCTGGGAGCACAAAGTATTCCAAGCTGGGAAATTCAGAGTGGTCTGCAGATTTTCATTGCTCAGCATCAGTTTGCAAATATCGCTGCATTTCCAGAGAAGCCTTTTTGTGCTTTTTCTCTATCTAATCTAAAGCGGTAGGTGGAAATAACAATAGTATTATTGTTTCTATACTTGCAACACATCAAGAACATTACCAGCTGGATTTTTGTATATAGGAATATTTTAAAAGCTTCTAATGTGTTAGGCATTCAAGGTTCACATTTTAAATTTAGTCCATTACATTAGTAATGGCTCATTTTTCCTTTTCTGTTTGGGTTCCTTACGTGTACTGCAAGCCAGCTTTGCAGAGCCTTGATTTAATGTAGTAAGTTCATCCTGTTCTGCAGTTTGTAATTCAGAGGTTTAGGAGCTGACAGCAGTAGGGAAAGCCACCAACAGCTGCTCAGAAAAAAAAAAAAAAAAAAAAAAAAAANAAGACATTAACGAGAGAACCACAAGCATTCACACTTTAAAATGCAATATTTAGGCTGAAAGTAGCAACATTAAGAAGTCAGATTTAAAAACAGAGAGACATTCCAAGTGATGCTGATTGAACACATGGTATCTGAAAAACCCAGAGCTCTGCAGTCCTTGAAAGCTCCTGTGAAATTGTAACTGCCTGAGAGTTCACTTATCATCAGTGTACCACAGAGGATGAGGGAGCGAAAGAAAAGGGATTATTCTCCAGCTCAAGCACAATGAGAACTGTTTTCTGCATTCAAAAGGTGAATAGTTCTTGAAGTGAAGTTACGACAATACTTGCCGCCTACGGAGAAAAGCAGCGTTTCAAGTGCATTGTATGAAAAGGAGAAGGATTAATGCCACAGAGAGAGACCATTATACTGCAGATGGGTTGCATATTTTAATAATTTGACTCCATACAGCTCTGGAAATTTCCATAGCTAACTGGCTTACGCTCCTAAGAAGTGCAAACCCTCAGCGTACTGAGGTCTTCAGGGAACTTAACTGGAAGTTCCACTTGGGGGGTAAAAAAAAAACAAACCTTGCGGAAGTGGCCAAAGCAGGTGATAATGTGTGAGAAGCCCAAGCATTTGTTAGCTTTTAACTACCTCGTGATACCTAACTGAGAGAGGGTCGAGCAGCTATCCAGACTCTGTCCACATTGCTGTGGTAACCTAGTGTACCACAGTCACTTCACAAATTTCATTCTCAAATACAGCCATGGCATACAAAAAGATTTGTGTCTTCCTCCTTTGGAAGACACAACACCAATGACCAAGACAGAGCATCAGTCCAGCTCCTCAGTGCCTGCCTTCCTTCCTTAGGTCACACACCTCTGGTTGTTCCATGCAGAGACACTCGGGCTACAACTCAGGTTAGAGCTGACCCAGACTAACCCCTGAAAACCTCTAGGAGGCATCCTAGGGAAGCCAATGGGAACAGAAGTGGAGGTTTAAACCCAGACTTTTCACTCTCATCTGAATGAAAGGGCACAAGCTCACCTCTGTCTCTTCTGTAGCCTACTAAAACAGATGACAAAACTCCCAACAGTTTCAAAAGGTGATAGGGATGAAAGAAGAAAAGGAGAATTGCAGTGACCTCAGCCAAAAATGAAGAGCAGACTATAGATCATTACCAGCAATGAGAACTCACTTTTTTTTTAATCCTTACAGACACATCCTTGAAAACTTTACTTCCTGTATTTATTTTAAAAAATAAAAAGCCTTCCTGCTAAATCTGCTATAGTGCAAATAGCTGAGGACGCACCAGCATGATCTGTGGGGCAGATGATGAGGAGCTGCGGGTGGGATGGGTAACGTCAGCGTGGAGAGTGTGTCCCATCCCCCGCCCCTGCCAGGCCCCAGCCCTTGGAAGCAGAGAGGTCGGAGCTCCATTCATGGTGTCACTCCGGGAATCCCAGCCGTTGTCACGGGCTGTGTGGTGACAGCCTTGAAGCCTCGATATGCCACTGATTGTTATAGGACAGGGAAGACAAATGTCCATTATTTAGCTTCAATATCTATCTTTACTATTATTTAAATGTGAGTCACTGGCAAATGTTTCCAAAGAAACAGTACTAGTGTGATTTACAAAGAGGGGGACTGATTTCTTTGCAAGACTCATGTGGGATTCGAGTCACAGCCACAACAAGCTTCAGAAAAGCTGTACACTAAACTGATTTTCTGGTAACAGTTTCACAAGAAAACCCTTGCATTGACAAAACTTAAGTATATGAAACATTTACTATCAAGACAGTTAATAGCCCTAAGCACAGTGAAAAGGAGAAGCATTACTTTGAAATTTCAGAAACTATTAAAAAAGAAGACAGAGAGAGAAATATGGGTGCTATCAAAGGAAAGATAATCAATCCTTCAAAAGCAGAGACATCAAGCAGTAAAGAATACTTCCACCATGCCTAATGGCAATTCTCTGCTGCCTTCCTCCCCTAACTGCTGTTGGCATTCAGCTGGACGAGAGGGAAAAAACCATTACAGGACTACACACAAACAAAACTGAACCACAGTGAATGAAAAGCTGGTTTTATCTTATGCAAATGCTATGCATCAATGAAACAGTTTCTAGTCAAACAGAACTATCTAGTGGAGACACATACAGCTATTAGGGTAACAGATATCTGGTTAAAAAATGAAGGAGGTGAGATAGATGAGAGTGCAAGTGCATAGGATTTATTAAAACAGCAGCACAGCAGAGTACTAGCAAAACACATGACAAGAATGATGTTTCAGAAGAGGACATTAGAAAGAATGTCCTCTGGTCATACATCTGACCAGTATGCTAGAAACCAGGAGGTAGAAGCATTAAAATAAGGCTTACTACAGGCTTTAAAAAACTAGGTGAGAATACTGACCACTCTATTTGTTTCTTTAATCCAAAGATTGCCCACTTGAAATGCTCTGAAGGCAAGCAATTGGATGATCAGACTATCCCTGGTCCTGAGGTGGGCAAGCAGAAGAGAAGCAGAGAACTAATCACGGCCTTTTTGCTCACAAGTCAGATTACACCCTCTGTTCATTTTATATTGCTTTCTGCCTACCCATCTTCCCTCTGTGCACCTCAAGATTTCCAGACCTCAGCAGGCAAGAGTAGGATAACAGCAGACAAGTTCCACTAGCCTACAGAATTCTCCTAAGCAGCATCACAAAGGTGACACAGCACACGCACAATTCCACTGTGCTGTGGTGTGTGGGGGAGGATGTACATTTATGAAAATACATTTCATGTGTTTCTGATTCTGCAGAAACTTACTCATGAAGAAACTACATCCAGTTCAGCCTTATGATGCCTATGCACTGGGTGAATCTTTGCAAGGACCTTACAAAAACCCTGAAACTTTTAACATGGATGTCAGGTCCTTGGCAAAATTATACTCCACTATGCCACTCCTGCTGCAATGCACTGCTTACTAGTGTTGACATACCCCCACTGGAACCAGGGCTGACCAAAAACAAGATGGCCAGTTATTAAAATGTTATGCTTCTGGAGAGCAAAGTTGAGGTAATGTAGACAAAAGAATGTATAGAAAAGATACCTGGTTTGTCTTTTATTTGGAGGCGGTGACTTGATTACAAGCCTCTGACAATGTGCAGTGATGGAATAGGTGAGGAAGACAATCGCCTTCCTTGTGCACCTCACCTTCTTGAGAGTAACAAGAAGGGAATCGGAGGTGTTGGAAGCCCCCACCTTCACAGGAAGCAGCACTCTGAGAAGTATTTCCACGTTATCGGTCTACTGGGAGTTCAAATGCCATCCGTCTGTACCAGCTTAGAAGGAACAAAATCTCTGATACTGGAAGTGGAGCACAGGGCATGCTGCTGAAATGCCAAGAGCTGAGACGACAGACAACCTTTGGCAGATCGATTCCCTAAAGCTAAGACGCACGCATTGTTGGTCTATTATCTGCTACACACACCCCTGTGACTTGGTATTTGCAGCACTAGTACATTCTTCTAAGTAGCCCCAAACAGTGTCACTATGGAAAAGATTTTTCAAAAAGTAACAAATTGTGTTCAAGGCCAAATTTATACCCTTACAAAATGTGGTTAGGCACAAAATCATATTACTTAGCATTAACAGCAGTTTGGAAGCTTACTGTAATATCAATGCCCACTGACTCCTTAGCATCACTTCTCAATTTTTCCCTGCAAAATATCATGCCTACAAACTTAAACTATTATTTTTGTATTCCCTCATATTTCTTGAAAACATTTGCAAACACCCCTTTGCAAGGGCATGGGCTGAGGTCTCAAGGTTTCAAGGCAGAAGACAGGAGTGTGCACAGACACCCAAGGCTGTGGGCTAATGCAGTTGACTCAAACAGGTCTGGACAATGTAACAGACCAGAGGGCAAAAGTAAACAAGGGTGGAGCAAAACCAGTCCAAATTATGCATCCTGTGTGGATGCACATTCACCTTCAGGGCAGGCAGTCTGCTGCCCTGGAGAGATGCGTCATCTTCAGGTGAACAATGTTTCCTTTGCTGCATTAAGGAAAGTGTCATTTTCAGTTGCTGCGTGCAGGTTTACCCTCTAACCAAGCAGAGCCACATGTCAAGCTGTGACAACTTAAAAAGAAATATAAAAGAATATAGAAAAAAATATATATAGAGAAGAAGCATCAATGTTTCACTCTTCCCTGGTAGATAACATGTAACACCCTACATCAGACTTTTAAAAATATTTAAACTGCCTTCTGCTTTTCTAATAGGTCTTTTCATAGCGAATTAAGAATCAAGTGTGTTTAAGTTAGAGAAGTCGGGGGAAGACAGAAGTCCACATTTGCTCATTCTTACTACCTTTATCAGCTTAAATTTCTATTAAGCAAACAGTTAGGTAGAGAAAGACCAACAGATACTCAGCATGGGAAACTATGGGGTTACAGAAAAGCTTATTTTTTTTGTTTACACACATTGCTATCAATCTCTTCATCAAAAGGACTCACAGCTTGTAATAAAATAATGCCTGGAAGAGCATTTCAAGGACAGTATTTTCAATAAATATAAGAAACTATGACATCCTCGTTAGCTCGTTAGCTTCATTACAACAAGACAAAGATTGTTTTTTTTTTTTTTTTTAAAGATATATATATCTGTTGGAACAATATGGAATGGTAATGCACAGTGTCACCAATAACACCAGTGAAATACTGAGTTTTGTGAAATAGTGCTGTGGCCCAGGACACCAGCCATACTAGCAGATCACCGGGGCTGCATGGAGTCCTGCTGGTGTTGGGGAAGTTCTACTCCAACACAGAAACTATTTCAGAAGCTCCAGATCACATTTTAATCACTCAGGTTTCCAACACTGCTTAGCAATTATCATAACAATGCATATATTAAGAATTTTGTTTCACATACACTTTTAATAATAGTACTTGGAACTTTATACAGTACTGGAGAACTCAGGATCTAAACCTTCCCAGAAGGCAGACAAATAGCAAATGACATACTCTCATAATGCAGTTAGGTACTGTATAGATGGGACATAATTAAAGTAAGACTTAATTAAAGCTTTTCTTCTCTAGAGACAGACAGGTAAAACATAACTTACTGTATTCTCAAGTACAAAAGAGTCTAAAATTGTCTTCCCTGTTACACAACTCTCATCTCTGTACAGCAAAGGAGAATTACAGTAACATTTGGGAATAAGTTTAGCTTCCACCCATGCCCTTTTCAGTCTGGGCTAATTTCTAACACCTTGAAACAAAACAGTCAAGATTTCTTCTGCTTAGTATGGAAAACTTGACTTTTGTAGCATGCTGCTGAAACAGTATAGATGATCCCTTCTGCTCATGCTAAACCGTAATGCCTTCAGCAGCACAACACAAAAATCCACCAGGATGGAACCAGCCACTTGAAAGTGTGTCCCTGGGCAAGCTACTTAACTTTCTTGGTTAACAGCAGGGTTTCTTTATTGCAGTACTCACCACTTTCTATCTGTTGTCACAGAAAGTATATCCAAAAAAGGGAGCATCGCTTTTTGGCACCGCATTACGGAACACTATATAAACCTAGTGTTGGTTGCTTTATGTTTGGAGTGAGATCTCTAAGATGGTGGCTGGCCACAGTGCCCACTGTGATGCAAGAGGAGAGATTTAAAAAACAAAAACAGAAACCAGCAGCACACGCTGAACTCAGGTACATATTAAACCTCAGTCCCTCTTGTACTTTAAGTGCCTATTTCAGGCTGTACAGAAATCTTTCTGCCCACTTCTAATCCGTGGCTCCATCCCTTAAAGATGTTTGGCAATACCAGTTCTTGGAAAAACCTTATACATACAGCTACTATAGGAAGCAATCCACTATTTTATGTTTCCAAACAGAAGCTAGAGGTAAAGTATGTTGAGGAAAGTGGTCACCAGACAGTGTTTTCTACCCCAGCAGTAAGCCAGCACCAGACACTTAACCCCAACAGCATGGTTGCTACTGAAGAGACCTTTTGATGAGCTGTGATGACCAGGATGTCTATGCATCAGCCACAAGACCCTCTGAATGGCTACAATTGGGGCTGGGTGCTGAGACTGAGCCCTGCAAGGTGACGCAGAGGCAAAGCACACATTGGCAAGGCAGGGCTGGGCCAGGAATCACAGCGGTGAGGTGGAAACAAGAGAAGTGACATCTGTCAGGCTCAGCTGCAGATTTACTGCTATTCTCTCCTCTCTCAGCTACTTACTCTGCAGAATGGGGATAAACTTTTCTTCAAATGGCTGTGGTGGCAATAGGCAAGCTTCAGTCAGTTATACTGAGGAATTTACTACAAAATCCTCTGCTAGAAGCAGTTCCAGGACCTCAACGTTTTATCATTACATGAGAAATATCACTCTTAAAGAATCTATTCTTGTTACAATGCTGTACTAAATTTTCCAGAGCATAAGTAATATTTTAGCAGAACTTTCTTTGTTTGTAGAGGCATGGGAAAGAAAGTGGGACAAAGAGTTACAGCTTGACTAGTAAACAAGTCCAAGTTTTCTAAGGTCATAAAACTAAAGCAAGACACAGAGAGAGCTCTGTATATTAGCTGTGAGATCTTCCAATTACTTCACTTTTCTAAAAGTGAATGAAGCTCTCTGAACACAGCAGAGAACAACATGGTCAGTCATCCTCCTCCAAGTAATTGTGTGGCCGAATTTTGAACAAAGAGAAGTGCAGGACAATGGTATTTACGGTTACTCACACAAGTGGACATGAGCACGTATAAACACTTCAACCAGAATGAGAGCATTTTGGTCAATGAACCAGCAAAAGACAGAAAGAAAAAGGCAAATGAATTGACAAAGAAGGACAAAAGAATAAAACAGTCACAGTCTGAGAAGAGGTAGCAAGTTCAGCATTTCAGTTTCTTAGACTTGAAATTCAGGTTTAAGGAATTTTTTCCTTCCTCACCTCACGCTTATGATTACTGAGTCCTTAAGGTGCTATAGTATTGGTAGATGAATCTTCCGCCCTATTTCTATTTCCAAGATGACAACAAGCATTCACCAGATCAAGGAAATTTGTGCCAGGATGCTTTTTCCCCAGTGAACTAGAATCCACTTTCTTCTTGATCACACAGCCCACAAACAACTTCTTGCAGATGGGTTTTATCTAAGTCCGAAATATTTCAATGGATTACTTACAGCATCTCGTGATGACAAAGCACTTGTGAGTGTATTTCATAGTGCAGGACTGAGAAAGGACAGCTGGATGTCTGCAAAAACAAATGTGAGTGTTGTTTATAGCTGGAGTTTCCAGAGCTTCAGTAGTGATACTCTGAATCAAAGCATCCTCTAGCTATGCAGATCAGCACCATGTATTTTGAGGTCACATTAACCCTTCTCCAGCTGCAACAGAGATTCAAATACAGTGTATTTCTGCAAACGATTGCTTACACACCTTTCTACTCCAGGAATCCTACTAAAGGGTCTTGTGTTGATACACGCTGACAGTGAGTAAGGTCTTCAGTATTTTGACAATAGAACAGTACTTAACTTCTAAACATACTGCCCAGATGTAGTCTTATTAAATCTAAATAAACTGCATGTCTGAGGCAATTTTCTTCCTTGCATGACAAACCTAGTTTGCTTTTATTCTGATCCCTAAATAGACCTCTCCCATCTGTATTTAGCCAAATATGTTGCTGCAAAACTTTAACAAGGGGAAAGATGATTCACCTGAGTGATAGCTATACGTGCAACTGTGTGTAAGGATGCTTGGATGCCCAACACACCCATGGGATGGCTTACAAAATAATCCACAGGAATGTACATTATAGAAAAACAGCCATAAACATAACTAGATGAAGGTTTGACTGGGATTTAGTCAGTTAAAACAAATATTTTTGCACTGAGCAATTAGAGTCACAGTTAGAAACTGTTCTCTTTATTGTGTGGTATATGCATATGGTTCACATAAAAGAAATGGTGAGCTCTTTGGTCAGTAAGTGCATTAGTAACAATTGCAAGCAGAAAGGGTGGATAAAGAGCCCTAGACCAGGCTGGCCTTGTATCACGCATGAAGATTGATTGAGACAGAGCAATTGCAATAACAAGCATTTCAATCATGCCCTAGGCCTCACTAGAAAAGCGGTTTTAAAAGGCAACAATAGAGACACTACTGCTGATACAGGAAAACTACAGTGTGTATCATCTGGATCTCTCAGATGCTCAGCTGTATGCTCATGATGGATTGACTTGTCTACGCGACGAGGGCAGGCGGGGAGCATTTCATTGTCCTTTTCTTCTGCCACTATTCTTTGGTTGACTTGCCACAGCAACGGGGCAATGGGCTGCATGGGGCTTCGGTGGCATCACATCGCTTCTTCCCTGAACTATCATCACTAACTATATTCTGGCTAATGTTCTTCAAAAAATGTACAAGCTTCACTCTTCATTGCATAGAAAGCAGTTGAAAATGCAGACCCAGAGTTTAAGCCTTAACAACCCCAGCAGATATAGCATATTTGCTATCCTATTTTTACTTTAGTGCTGTAATTAAATGGAAAGATTTGCCTCCTCTTTCTTCCCAATTAAAAATCTCCAGACGGAAGTTGATTGGGCATGATGGATAGCACTCAGGGAAAAAAAACAAAACAAAACAAAACAAAACAAATAAATCCTATAGTGAAATGCAGAGGAAATTCATCTAATTTATCTTGTTTTTATCAACAAGTTGTAGAGAATTAAGGAAAACAGCAATACAGGTTTGCATCTCAGGAACTACCTTGGTTTTTGAGGAACTCAAAGTTATCCAGGTTGTTTCCATTCTGTGTTGGGGATGACTTCAGCACGTGCAGAACACAAAGTTGTGCCAGGCAAAGCTCAGACTGGGCATTAGGAAAAATTTCTTTGCAATGGGAGTGGTCAGATACTGGAACAGGCTTCCTAGAGTTGTGTCTGCTGCTCCACGTCTGTCAGTGTTCATGTGGCATTTGGATAATGGCCTCAGTGATGTGCTTTAACTTTTGGTTAACCTTGAAGTGGTCAGGCAGCTGGACTCGATTTTTGTATGTTCCTTCCAGCTGAACTATTCTCATCTCATCTGCCATGGAGATGTAATAATATCTATTTATTCTGACTGTGCAAGAAGAAAACACTAGACATTTGTTGGTGTTCTCGCATAGAGGAACAAGATACTGAAAAGGTGGGCAAGCCATTGAGTAGTAGAGATGATCTGGGAGGGGAGAGAGGAGAAAAAGTAATATTTTATGGGAAAAGATCTGGGAGCACTGGAAGGATGCCTGGGGAAAAAAAAAAAAAAAAGGAATCTAATTGGCTCTGGCCTGAGTGGAACCTAGACCTCTGGTAGACAAATGAGATGGAAGACGGGCTCCCAGAGCTGCATGACAGAGAGAGTCCCGCTCCATCACCTACTCATGTTATCTCCTTCTGCAGAAAACAGAGACTCAAAGATTGCTGCTTATTTAAAGATAGATCTGCTAATGTGTAGTTTAATTACTATAAGCAAAGAGCATATAATTTAAGTTTCAGGCCAAGTTTAGTCATATTTCCCCAGCACAGCAAATCCACCTACCCCTCTGGCAAGAAAATGAAAGATATAAGAATCAAGAATAAACATGTACTACCAGAGGACACATGCTGCATTTTTAAGCTCAGATGCTTAGAAGGTTTCACTACAAGGAGTTTAATGATGGGCCAAAACCCCAAAACTTTTTTATTCTCCTTCACCAGCTGTCAGCTTCAGCTGCAGATAAAATAGGATCCTGATTTAAGTTCCCTAGATAAATACAGCGGTTTAGATCATCCCCTTGAACATGGGGAAGTATCTTACAAGAAGCACCATGGTGCTTCTAAGTGTGTCTTTTCTTCTGTTTTACAAATGGCAGAAACATCTACTTTATATTTTTGTGCATGGCAAATGCAGTTGTCTCCATAAACATCTGAAGCTGGCCCAAGTCAAAGCAGTTGTGGTAAACCAAGGCAACAGTCCTGGTGTAAGCAGTATGTAAAGTAGTCCCAAGGGAACAGAGAAGTGCCACTAGGGATCATCCTGTAAGTAGACTGCTATTGTTTCCTTCTACTGACTTCATTGACCACCTGATGAAGCAACATGTAATTCAGCTATGCATGCAGAATGCTTGAATTCAAATTGACAAAGACCATGGAATTACAGAATTATAGAATCATCTGAGTTGGAAGGGACCTTTGAAGGCCATCCAGTCCAAACCCCCTGCAGTGAACAGGGACGCCTACAGCTGGATCAGGTTGCTCAGAGCCCTGTCCAGCCTGACCTTGAAGGTCTCCAGGGACAGGGTACCCACCACTTCTCTGGCAACCTGCGCCAGTGCTTCACCACCCTTATTGTAAAGAACTTTTTCCTTGTATCTAGCCTAAATCTCCCCTCTCTCAATTTGAAACCATTTCCCCTAGTCCTATCACAACAGACCCTGCTAAAGAGTCTGTGCCCTTCTTTCTTGTAGCCCCCCTCCAAACACTGAAAGGCTGCTATCAGGTCTCCCAAGAGCCTTCTCTTCTCCAAACTAAATAACGCCAACTCTCTCAGTCTGTCCTCATAGGAGAGGTGTTCCATCCCCTGCATAATCTTTGAGGCCTTCCTCTGGATGCACTCCAACAGGTCCATGTGCCTCCCATACTGAGGACTCCCCATCTGGATGCAGCACTCCAGGTGGGATCTCACCAGTGCAGAGCAGAGGGGCAGGATCACCTCCCTTGCCCTGCTGGCCACGCTTCTTTGGATGCAGCCCAGGATGCCATTGGCTTTCTGGGCTGCAAGGGCACACTGCTGGCTTATGGCCAGCTTGTCATCCACCTGTACCCCCAAGTCCCTTTCAGAAGGGCTCTGCTCAATCCTTGCATCCCCCAACTTGTACTGCTAGCAGGGAGTTGCCGTGACCCAGGTGCAAGACCTTGCATTTCACTTCCTTGAAGCTCATGAGGTTAGCCTGGGCCCACAGCTGGAGCCTGTCTAGGTCTCTCTGGATGTCATCCAGTGCCTCAGGTGGGATGAAAATCATGAATTTGTACCAAAAACGAGGTGATAAAATAATCTGAAGTTATTTTGTGGTATAATAGCTGATTTACTGATTAGCACTGGGGTATCATACCTAGAGAGGAAAATTAGAAATAAGACTTACAGATAATTTTAAGTGTGTCAGTCATACACTACTCTGAAATAAGCATAGTTCCTCCTAAAGTACCTCCCTGTACTCTTTCTTCCTTTAACTTGGAAAATAATATGATAAAACTGGGTATATTTTTTAATGTAAACTAAATAGTGAAAGAATTATTAAATGTGTTTATTCCTTAAGCCTGAAATTGTAGTCATTTTTTTTAAATGTGGATTAAGATGAAGACTTTTTCTTTCCTTTTGCACATTCTAGATCTATAAAGGAAATATAATGTAGTTTTAGGTGTCCAGCTAAACCACATATTACTTCTAAAATCTACATCTACATGAATGCAATTGTTCTTCATATCTGAAAAAGAAATTCTACAAAACCAAAACCTGGGATATTAAGATATTAAGTGACTTAAATCACAGTAAAGCCTACAGAACAGACTCAACAACTAGGTGTGAAAAGCGTTGGATTATAGATGAAATGGACTGTAACATATTTATGAGAGAAAGAAAGGGACATAACCCTCAGCTTTCCTTTAGGCCTCATAAAAGAGATTCAGCAGTGATTTAAGAGACCTGAGGGAAGAAGGCATCACAGAGCATTTCAGACTCATTTGGTGAGAAACAAACAAACAAACAAACAAACAAACAATTTAGTTACTTAAAACATTACAGACAAGATTATATGCAATTAACTGTATGTATTTCATCCACTCTTCTCCTATCTCAAAAGAGTGCTAAAATCTATTACTATATTGATGTGATTCCATGCAAAGTATTCTTAGGACGAAAAAAGTGAAGTCCTCTTTACAGCACAGTGAGACTTCACGTAACAGCATCTGAAGAGGAAGAAGCCTTGCCCCATTCCTCTTCCAGTGAAATGAAGTTCAGACCTGCTCCAAATCCATAGCCTTCCAGCAATACAGTTTCTCAGTACAGTGAAAATTAGAAGGGATTCTAGGATTTATTTACAGATATTTTACCTACTTCTTTTTACCTTAGCATTCTCCAAGTCCTAGTGTCTTACATGTGTGCCGGCTTCAGTCAGGTTTCACTGAAGATAAACCTTGAAGTCTTGTCTTTACAGTAAAAAAGGTGCTGCTCGCCTTCTCCTCTCATAAACATAGTGTCAGTCCAGGTGAACGTTGTGTAACTCTTTCAGTTTGTGTTAACATGATGTGCCCATTCCACTTCTCCTCCACTTCTTCATTTGAGCAGACATGCTGCCCAGGGAATCTCCCCACTGTATTTCCACTCTATCAGATACCAAAACAACTCTTCTGGTAAACCTGTGGTATATTATCAATCAAATCCATAATTAGAGGAAATACGCTCCATAAAACATTTTTATATCTACTGAGGAGGAAAAAAAACTGAGAAGCAAAAAGATTAAAAAAAAAAAAAAAATCAGTAAAATCAGTCAGGTGCTCTATGAATCATCATGTGGTTGTGGAATGAATTCCTTAATAATAATATTTTTTGCTGACACACATCGTGTTTGTCTTTCAGAACTGTCTGTATTAATAATGAGTAATTCCACTTGGAAAATATTTACATAAAAGTATTTATTCTCATGTCATGGGCACAGATAATGTCTTTTTTAAAGGGGAAAAGCAGCCAGGAAATGACTAATACTGTAGTCAATTTTAACGTGCTGCCCTGGGACATCCCACTAGAAATCAATACATACACAAGGGATATGACTCCAGCCTCAGTTACCACCACTTGGAAGAGGCAAGTGTGCACTCGCATTCAGGTTTGGGTCATCACTATCACAGAATATCCCAAGTTAGAAGGGACCCACAAGGATCTCTGAGTAAGCCCCACAAAACACCACCCAAACCCAAACCCTGTGTCTGAGAGCGGTGTCCAAATGCTCCTTGAGATCCGGCAGCTTGGGGCCGTGCCCACTGCCCTGGGGAGCCTGTTCCATGCCCACCACCCTCTGGAGCAGAACTTTTCCTAATCGCCTGACCCTCCCCTGACAAAGGTCCATGCCATTCCCGTGGGTGCTGTCGCTGTCCCCAGAGAGCGGTGATCCACGCCTGCCCCTCCACTCCCCTGTGAGGGAGCTGTAGGCCACCATGGGGCCTCCCCTCAGCCTCCTCTGCTCTGGGCCGAACAAACCAAGGAACCTCAGCCGCTCCTCACATGCCTTCCCCTCCAGACCCTTCCCCATTTTGTAGCTCTCCTTTGGGTGCTCAGTAACAGTTTTATGTCCTTCTGATATTATCCTGCCCAAAAGCACATCCACTGCTGAGGTGAGGCCACACCAGTGCAGCAATGATGCTCCATTCTGCCAGTCAGACAGAAAATTCAGAAGTTTCCACCAGTGTGATGGTTTTCAAAGTCATGCTATCGTGGCCTGCAACCACAACTTAGATTCACAGGTGTAATATTTGCCGGAGGAATTAATACTGCAGGTAGAGAAATGCTTGTCATATTTCACTATGATTACACCATTTTCCTGTACTAATTCTAAATTCAGTCCACAAAGACATTTTCATTTGGAAACACAGGAAACACAATGCACTGTAAAGTGAGTAGAAGGGATTAATGCTTTCTTCTGGAAAAGGCAGTCTGTGGAGAATAAAAAGAAGGATTCAGGGCTATCCTGATAGAATTTAGACATGAGGTGATAAGGATCACGGTGACTCTGAACTCAGAACAGTGGAGACAGCAAAGCTGAGGAAAAAGGCTGAACTGGACATCAGCCATTAATAATTCAACCACCATCCTCTTTCAGTAACAGCTGATGAGTGTTGAATCCAAAATCAGGCTTCCAGACTTTTACACTCAGTAGGAAAACCATCTGAAAGAGCAGAACTATGAAGGGAAAACATGAGGATCCTTACAGAATGCTATTCCTACTAACCATTATCTGTAGCTACCACTGAACAATGAATATCTGCTCATGCTTCTCAAACAATAGTTTACATTTTCACTGCAGTGTTTGCCAATTATGTAGTCAGGCTAAAATTAGATATGATTTTACTAATGTTCTTTTTTTTCAAAGGATGTGGCTGATTTAAATTTGCATGATTTCAAAAGATACTTAGTTACAGGGAAGAAATATAATAGCTTGTGTTTGTGATCAGTTTAACTGCTAAAATTTAAATGGACTGCCATGATTTCAAAGCTGCCAATTGAAATTGACTATATCCTTCTTAATGCAAAGATGTTGCATCTGTAAAACGTTTCACCCAGAAATACATCTCTACTAGATTCTTTGCTGCCCAGTCCAGGTAGAAACAACCTCTACTGAGAAGGTGGGAAATTAAAGTGAAATAACGTCATAAAAGAGTGGACAGGAAAGGAAATTCCCATTGGTGAAAACAGGGAGCAAAGACAACGAAAACAGCTGCTCAGTGCCAAAATCAAAAGGTTTTCCCAAAGTTGTCAAAGTAGACAAACTAAGTGGGTAAACAACGCACCAGACTGAGATGCGGAACATGGGTGTGCCTATAGTACTCATCTTAAACTGAGGAAAAAGAAATAAAACTAAAAGAAATACAATAAAACATTACGCACATCATGTGTTTTTCTTCACAGCTGTATCCAAAGCTGAACATCCCAGGAATTCTGCAGATGTCGTCCTTACATTCCTAGCAGAGGATAAATATCTGCTGGGCAATGAAACAAAACCAAGTGGATAAATATCTCAGGTTGGAAATACCCAAAGGACTTTGTGTGTCTTCAATATCTTTTTGGACTCTCTGACCATGGGAGTAGTGCAGTACAGCATACAACTAAGCCATTTAACAGACCTACAATTAAGTTATACCCTAGTCTACGACTTCTTGCTTCCAATCTCAGCATGTTCTCTGTTTGCTTTGCATGAGTGAAGGCGAAAATCCAAACATGATACATTACTTTCCCTTTTGAACTTGCACTTTTAAACATTTCCAACAGCCTGTGCAGGAGGCAATCAAGAAACTAATGAGATCACTACATATGGCCTTTGGATGTTGCAGCCATTGTAAGCCCCACAAGCCCCACTGCCCGCTGTATATCATTCGTTAGTGACATCTGTCTCTTCGGAGAACAATCCACCCCAGCAGCACCTACATGCGGGAGAGCCAGTTGTCTCTGTTGTGGCCAGGGACAAAAGGCTCACGGTCTTATTCATGCAGGTCAGTGACAGATTGCGCCACACAGCATGGCTCCCTGCACTAAGTGTTATACTGAATGCAGTAGGTTGCAAGAAAAGTATTTTCCAAAAGGCTGTTACCATTTCTAAATTATCAATGGGTAAACTGTGCAAAAGGCTTGCGAAGATTTTGCCAGTGTTCCCTCCCACAAACCATCCTAAGTTTTGCAGATTGCTTTGCAGACAGAGAGCCAGCTGGCAATTGTGCATAACCTGTACAATGGACTGTCTAATACCTTCGTTGTCTCGCACGTTGTGTATTTGATGACTTATCCATGGTTACAAATCACACCATTACATTGTGCTACTTTTATAAATGTTTCTAGGCCTGCTTTTAAATAATGGCTATGATTTCCAAAAGTGAGTCCACACTCCTCTTAGGTGAACCAGAGCTAACAAAAGCACAGCTCTGATCATCTAAACCTCTGACAGTTTGCTCAGGAGATGGATGAGTTTAGCAAAGCTGGAAAGCATTGCTTCCAGAAAAGGTGACATGAGACAGATGCTAGTTATATCCCCCTATTTTTTTCCTAAGGCATACAAATATGAGTTGAAATTTTCCTCTCCCATGAAATAATATCTGAACTCTTGTTTCTCTGCCTTGAAAAAAAAAGCTATTTATTTTTTCCAGAGAGAAATATATAAAGACATGCCTGAGTATTGCCATAGGCACCTTTAATGAAAATTTAAAAGACATTTCAAATGAAAACCTTGGCAAACGTCCCCTCCTCCCCCAAAAAATCAACTGCCAACAGCAAATATTTCTGCTGGCAAACACTTTTCTGCTCTATAAAATTCTTCCCCTTTAGAAACCTCTTTCCCCAAAGGCCGGGTGGAAAGGGTTGGAGAGAGATCCACGAATATTGTCAAGTGGAGGCTGCACTTTGCCTTAGGGCCAGTGCAGACTATTAGATCATCTCATCTAACACCTGCATTAAAAAAATAAATAATAATAATAAAAAGCAACAGAACTTCGCCCACTCAATTCTGTATACAGTCAGCAAAATGTTAGCAAGAACCATCCAGAAAGTCAGTCTTTGATCATCAAGAAACTGAGAGTCCATTCAGCAGTTCCCATATTTTTATCTCTATGGAAATACTACATTATACATCTCAAGAAATGTTTCCTTGGAATGACTACCCTGGTCTTGTACTGGTATCTGTGCTTGTGTTTCTGAAATGACTCTCTCTAAATGCAGATTGTACATCTCACTGATGTGTACTAGAACATCAGGTGACACTGGCTGTGCAATACTGAATATATGAGCAATTTTGGAGCCATGTTATTATAGTGTACAGCTAAAAGTATGCCCACCAGTAGCTGTACCGTGCAAGGTGTATAAGACAGACACATATCCCAGTGATACTGAGTCCACCAGAGAGTTCAGAAACAGATTTTTGTTGGCATTGAACTACATTGATTTACCAGCATCTGTAAAGTAAAAGAACTCCATCTATTACAGCTTCCAGATTTGATTTCTATGCTAAGCATTTAATTCAACTGCTTATGCAGAAGTCTTGCATTTTTAATACACAAGGAAGTGTTGAATAAAGACAAGAGCAAGCTAAAACACTTGACTACATTTTGTTTCTAAAAGTATAAAACATCTTAAATTTCTAATCAAATCTTATCCATCATCTTATTGTGGCACTGGCATAGGTATTTTAAAGAACATTTATGTTAATATCATATCTATTTAATTTTATAGCACATAATTGAATGGTTTGCTAACACTTCACATTTGTAATTCAACACATGATTTTTGCCTAGCCTCACTGGCAGGAACATTTCCCATTTGGGGGAAAAAATCCAGATTGGAGTTATTTCTCCATGAGGTAGTTTAAGTCTCTATTTATCAGCATATGATTATTTTGGCTCTGGGTTTGTAGAACTATGTTGGTTTCCTGCAGTATAAAGAAGGCATTTCTGCCTTTTTGAGCGAAAGTATGTTGATGGTAGAAAATTATATTTATTGTCCTCACAAAAACATAAAAGGTAGTGAGGTGGAGAATAAGCAGAGAAACAGTACTTTAATGAGGAATAAATCCAACAAAACAAGGAGAGTGTGAACTTCTGAAACAGTAGATACTGTGCCATAGATTCCGAAGGCAGCACAAGTAGATCACATGTTTGAGCACACACGTAACATAGTGCTAGGTCATTGTGCAGTCAGGATTACTGCAACGTATTATGCTCAGTGGTAATGGTTTGCAGGACTGGCCTTCACATGGTCAGATCTGACACCTAGCAAACAGTTTTAACATGCAAAATCTGTTTTTATCTTCTGAAAGTGGNTGAGCAATAGACTGATTTGCTGTCTTAGGCTGTTTGTATACACTAGCTGTGAGCAAGCAATCATTATCAGTACTCCAGATTTGCATCCTTGCCCATCCAAAGACAATGAAGTGCTTTGCAAACACGGGCTCTTAATCATTTGGGAAAATATATTCATCCTCAAACACTACCCTTCAGAGGCAAGTACAGAAAACTGCTTTTTCCACCACTGATGCATGCAGGCTTCCTTAAGAATTATAGAAGTAGTTTTGTAACACAACCCTATACCTCTGCACAGCATCATCATAAGCTTTCTCCTGTGTCAAAAACTGTGCTAGCCATCTGCAACAGACACACTCTGGGAGGGGAAATAAATAAATAAATAAATAAATATGGGTTTATTATAATTTATGGAAGAAACT